>CACVBM020001277.1:84670-98732 GCA_902728155.2 Microthlaspi erraticum
TAAGAATAAATTCACACTAAATCGAGTTTGAAGTATTCCAAACTGATCCATATCTTAATATATATATATATATATATATATATATATCTTAATATATATATACTAGATTTACCTTTTAGGTTGGTTGCTTTAAAAAAAAACGAAAATGGAACCAAAACAGTAAAACTGAATACGAAACCGGATTGATGAAAGACCAAGTTCATATATACATGTTGTATATGTATGTACCTGTTGCTTAAAAATATCTTCTTGGGCTTGCATTGTTTGTCTGATTGATTCAGCAGTTTGCTTTTCAAGAAACCTATCCATCGACCTTGTAACAAAAGACGCTTCTTGTTCCTTCTTCTCTTTGTCGTCGGTCATCGTCTCCTTTGACGATTTTCGTCGACCATTAACACCAAATCTGATTAATCCACTACGATCAACACTCTTTAAGCCAAGTGAGGTTGTCGGAATTCGCTCAACGGTTTTTGTTCCCATGCCTGAAACGTAGAGTCACACACTTCATACCCATTTGATGATTTGATAGAACACACGAGAAACAGAACCCTAATTCCACTTAAGTTGTATATGCGAGTGAGTGTGTGTGTGTGTGTGTGTGTGTGTGTGTGTGTTTGTGTGTGTGTGTGTATATACATGTGATTATGATGTTGATGGAGAAATCGTCAGAAGCCACTAGTTCTTGAAGTGAAGGGTTTATAGACAAAAGAAGGTTGACTGGTGGGACACACTTTTGAATTTGATTAGATTCTTTCTCATGGTGTTTTGTCTCAAAACCAAGTATTTTTAGAAAGCGAATCAAAATGTCTTTCTAACCAAATGGATAGAACATGTCAGACCACCGATTGTAAATGACCAAGCTAATTATTTTAACTGATTTCAACTCAATTTTGTTTGTTTGATAATTTGTGTGTGATAATAACCATTGACAATGCCTTAGTGGATTCTGGAGCAAGCATCAATCTGATCTCTCTCTCCATGGCAGAGAAGCTAGGCATTGCTGGAGCCTTGCAGCGCCCTACTACTTCAATCATCTTTGGAGATGCAACTACTAAGTCTCCTCTTGGAGTGTTCAAGAATTATCACTTGAAAATTGGAGAATGCATCATCCAAACTGATCTCACTGTGATGGAAATGGAAGAAGAGAAGGATTTGCCTTGCTATTGGGAACCCCTTTCCTTAGTACAGTTGGCGCTTCAATTGACTTTCACAAGCAAGAAGTGATCCTTCACAAGGTGAATAGCTTGGTGTCATATCGCTTGCAGCCTAGAGGTTCACACTTTTGTGCCACAATTGACAGTACCAATCTCAGTTCTAAGAGTCATGGAGCTACAAAGGTTGTGAAGGAAAGGGTTGACAAGGAACCAAGAGTTGGGAAGGATAAGGATGAGAGAGGACCAAGGATTGAGAAGCCACGTCTTGAGAGGGCTAGAGTTGAGAAACCACGATCTGATAGGCCAAGAGCTGAGCGACTTGTTCAAGCCCCTTGTGTGCTTGATGAAGAGAGCCTTCAAGCTTTGTTTGATGAGCCACTAGGAAGGGCTCTACAAGAAGGGGAGGATGCAGCCTCTAAGGCAAGACCAGGAGATAAAAGAAAGGATCCACCAGCTCAGGCCCCTTCAGTCAAGCCATCTCAGCTCACAATGACTTTGTTCCCCACCAAGTTTGAAAATGGGAAGATTGAGTACAAGATAAGGTACAAGGGGAGATCAAGGCCATTCTCTAGAGCCAAGGCCATAGTGACTTCAGAACAGTCCAGGGACCCAACCAAGCTAAAGGAGCTTCTGTCTCAAGTCCTCACTATCACCCTTGATGGTGGGACTAGCTCAACCAATGCCTAAGAAGGTAAAGGTCAAGCTATGGGACCTTAAACAAGCTCACTTGGGAGGAAGTCCCATGTTTATCCTTGTACATACTCTATTTATGCAATTTCTATCTATCTTTATGTTTTTAACCTTTCAATAAGTTAAGTTTAGGTGTCTAAGGAGCCAGCTCGACCCACGACTCGATCGAGCTAGAAACCAGGGCAACTCGATCGAGCTCAACTCGACCAAGGTAAGTTTTTGAATTTCAAATTCATAACCGTTTTTTGGTCAAGGGAGTGGGTCCCACAAGCTGATTTTGGTCCCCCACTACCCTAATTCGATCAGAGAATCCCTAGTTTCTTGTTCCCTCTTTATCCCATCTTTTAATCTCAACCACACATCTCAAACAACTCTCTTCCCCATAACTCGATCGAACCCACTTCCTCTCTCCCACACTCATAAATTTCTGAAACTCATCCATCTCTCTCTTCACCACAAGAAATTTTTCGAATTTCAACTTTCTCTCTAAGTTTTTGCGATTTCAAGTGTTCATCTTCTTGTTTTGCTTAGTTTTGTTTACTGCTCTTCAATTCCACATTCAACAAGGTATGAACCCTAAAACCCTTCACTCCTCCATCTCGATTCCTTTTGTTTGCTTGTTTTCTCTTGATTTTGATTGCATGTGTCCCTTGTGGACTTGTTATTGAGAATTTGCTTTCATATTTCGCCTCTGCCATGTAGACTTGTTAGTTTTGCTTCACCTCACCTCTGTTTTGCCTTTAAACTTGTTGCATGTGATTGAAAGGTTGAATTTGAGTTTGGTAATGGTTAGGTTGCTATGTTTTTCACTAGAATTGCTTATTGTTCCATTTACTAGTTGTTCTTGGTTCAATTTGATTGATTAGCATCCTTTCCAGCTCTTAATACATGAATTAGGTTTGGTTATACTCTGCTTTCACCCAACTCGATCGAGTTTGTCACTCGAGTTTTTTGACTCGATCGAGCTGAGTGTCGAGTTGACCAAACCGATCATTACAACTCTAATTCTATTGAACTTTTGATGCATTTCAGGGACCAATCTAAGATGTTGAGAGGTGAAGGAAGCAAGCTAGCGTTCACAAGGAGGGAGATGATAAGAGGAGCAAGGAGGATACTCAAAACACAAACCAAGGAGGACATAGAAGAGGTTGAGAGGGTGAGGGAAGAAAGGAGAACCAAAAGAAGGAATGATCCTCTCAGCAGTGAGAGCGAAGCAGGAGAGTTTGAAATTGGGGTGAACATCCCACATGAGGAGAATGATGACTCCCAAGTGAAGAAGAGGGTGAAGAGATCAATCAAGAGATTGAGGAGAGTGAGCATGAGGGCAATGAGAATGTGCCCATGGAAGAGGAGGAGTCAAGTGAAGAAGAGGATGAGCTCCCCATGTACCAAGAGCACTATGATGCTCTTTTCTCCATGGACTTCATGGACACCAAGTACCCACATGTTGACACCATGAAGGCCCTTGGAATCTTTGAAGATGTGGAGTTGGTCCTCAAGAACATGCACTTGGCCAAGCTCTTCTCCTACCACATGGAATCCTACAAGGAGCTCACTTGCGAGTTCCTAGCTTCAATGAGGTACCACATGTATGAGGAAGAAGATAGAGCTGATTTGGACCAAGGATTGGGATGGATCACGTTCTTGGCTAAGGGAGAGAAGAGAATGGTGACCTTTAGGCAGCTGGAGATCTTGTTTGGGTTCAACTATGGAGAAGGAACCAAGTGGAACTTCAAGGAAAAGGAACTCCAAGAGGGTTTGGGCTACAATCGCTGATGGAGTGTACTCTTCCTCAAGGTCAAGGCAGCTCAGATCAGGAGCCCAGTCTTGAGATATGTGCACAAGGCACTTGCCAACACCTTCTTTGCAAGGAAGGCAACCGGGACAATCAACGAGGGGGAACTCAAGTTTCTTGACATGGGAATCAAGCCCTTCTCTCACGCACAAGCGATGGCAAGAGGATAAGGGGAGATAGGTCTGACACAGGGAACTTGATGCCTTTCCTTGACCACCTCCTCACCTACAAGATCACAGCTTACAACACTAGGCACCAAAGAGGAAGAAAGCTTAGTATTGGAGGGCTCATCACACCTATCTTGTGTGCTGCTGGAGTAAACCCAACTGATAGGAGAGCTACTGAACCAGGTTGGATGGACATCAAGTTCTGCAAGACCAACCTCCTCATTGAGCACAAGGAGTTAGATGGGAGGTTCCAATTCAAGTTCACACATCCATTGGTTGGACCCTCCAAGTTTCTCCTGCCTAACCCAGAGCTCACCACAGTTGTAAGGGGTGAGAACATTGATTTTAGACCCCCTGTGTACACATTAGTTGGGCATGAGGATGATCTGCGAGAAGAGGAGCCTGAGCTCGATCGAGCTGATCGAGCTGAGGGTCGAGCTGACCTGGAGGAGCCCCTGTTTGAGAATCCTGGATTCGAGTACGATCAACCAGTACCAGGACTTCTCTCAGACCCTGGACCCCTACAACCGCTTCGAGCGAGCACAGCTCCACCAAGGCCAAGGAAGCCACACACTTTGAAGATGAAGAAGAAGAGGAAGAGGAGCCGCAAGCTCGATCGAGTGAGCCAAGAGGCAACCCAGTTGCATGGAGCGCTCCTGATGGCCGTCTCCCATCTCCAGACCACGACCTAGCCTCCCAGTTCTTTGGGGGGCACTGAGGTATCCAAACACCAACCCTTGTATATACCATTTCATATTTTCTTGCATTTGTTCTTGTTTTTTCTTGGTTTTGCCCTCTTGAATCTTTCACTAAATTTTTCTCACACAAGGGACTGTGTGATTTAAGTTTGGGGGAGGGTTCAAGAGATGATTTAACCTTGTTTTCTTTGTTCTTAGTTTTTCATTTATCTTTTGCATAGAAAAACCAAAAAAATCATAAAATTTTCAAAAAATCCAAAAATATTTTCATCTTTTTGCATTCATATTTGTTAGACTTGTTTAGGATTGCATTTTTCACTTGCATTGTTGATTTGACTTTGAAAACTTGTCCATCTTTTGCGATTTCTTGAGTGCCCTGTTTTTAGATTCTTTTGTGCATTAGGGTGAGATTGATTGAGCAGCAAGAACCATGTTTATCTTGATCATATCGCTGCATGCACATCTCATTCAACCATTGCTGTGATTTGATGCATTTCCCTATCTATTTGAACCATAACTTGATCTTTAATTACCAATGCTTGCATTTGATTTCAACTCATGGCTACCACATACATATCTGGACATTCTTTACTTTCATATCCCTTTTGCTTGTCCAGATAGCTGATCTCTATCTTTGAGACAGTTACCACACCTTAAACCTAAGCCTTTTCATTTCAAACCCCTTATTATCTCTTGTGCGAATGTGAGAACCTTTCTTGGCTTTGCTTAGCATAAGGTGTTGTGTTTAAACCGGCAGGGGCAGTAGTTCTAGTTGTCTAGTTCTCTTGGGATTGTTTTCAGGCTAAGTTTGGGGGTGCCAACTCGAGCTCGATCGAGTTGGGTGTAAAAACCAGAAAAGTGGTAAAAGTTGGGAAAAACCCAAAGAAAAAGAGTTTAGTTAAGTCCAGGGAGTTGGCAGTGTTTAAAAGGGTCTAGTAAAGGTTTGGGAAGTTAAAAAAGGAAAGTAAAAAGGGTTCTAAGTAGAATGAAAAGAAGGCAAAGCCTCAAGTGTCAAAAAGGAAAGAAAAGTTCCCTAAGTGTTTAGAAAATCCCAAACCGCTAGATGTTACCTCAAGAAGCCTCTCCCTAGGAAGTTCTTAAAAGAAAAGTGAGCAAAGCTCCTCAGTTTCAAAGGCGAAATGCCAAAAAGGGTAGTTAGGATTTTGTTCTAAAAAGCTCTAAGTGTTGAACTCGATCGAGTTAGGATTAGGCGGCTCGAGCTGCTGTTCTTGCATCATCTTTGGTTCTAACACTTAGCCTTCTGCCAAAGCAAAGCCACTTTCTTGAGAGATCCCTGTTACTAAACCACCATACAAAAGAGACCCTCTTTGTCTCTTAACCCATAAACCCTTGAAACCAAATGAGTTGATTGATCTTGCATGTTTTTGGTTCACTGTTTTTGCTTAATGAATGTTAAAGGGATTTGCTGATTTGAATGCATTGTTTGAGTGACTGTGAAGTGGGATTGATGTTGATAAGCATGGTTAAATCTTAATGAATATCTCTCACCTTGTTGCATTCTAGAATCTCTAAGTTGGACATTTAGCAAATCGCTTTTGAGGACATGTTTTTAAGTGTTGAATCAGTTTTCAAACCTCATCTCTTTCTTGTTCTATTTGTTTGCTTGAGGGCAAGCAAAGTTCAAGTTTGGGGGTGTTGATGTACTTGCATTTTACATAGTTTTAGCACATCTTTTATGCATCTTTTGCATAGTTTTAGCTTCCATTTGCATCATATCTTGTTCCTTTTCTCTTCTTATGCATTCATGTTAGTTTTAGGTTGCATTTGCATACATATGCATGTTTGGTCCTTTGAAATAGGTCTTTTGGAGCATTCTGGAGCATATGGGACATGAGGAGCATGGAGGGACTTGGCACATGGAAGCAGCTCAACTGGATACGCAAAGGAAGAAGGGAGAAGCCATCTTGAAGACCAGCTCGACCGTCTACTCGACCAACCGGTCGAGTTCCTCAACTCGACCGGCCAAGCTTCAACTCGATCGAGCTGGAAGTCAAAGTCAAACCCGAAAAATGTTGCTTCCCCCTTGACTTTCCTTTGACCCTAAACCTAATCCTCTTGTATTTAAAGGCTCTAAGCCACGAAAAAACCACCAAGCTTTAGATTATTTTGTTTTAGTTTCTTTTAATTTATTGTCTTTTACTTTTTAGAGATCTAATCCCATCTTTGTGTTCTTGAAGCTCTTGCTTCTTGAATCCTTAGATCCTGGATAATCTCTTTGTATTTGCACTTGCTTATTTCAATAAAAGTTGTTTAATTTCATCTCCTCTTTCTTATGATGTCTCTTTTATTGCATTTGCTTGTGTTTACATTCATGTGTAGTGAGTAGTTACCCATTAGGGTTTGAGATGGGATAGATTAGAGGTTTCATATGCTTAATCCTTCTAGCTTATGGTCTTAATCTAGATTCTCTCTCTTTTGGATAGATCTTAAGGCTACATGACCACTACCCCTGGCTTGTAAGTCCTTAGGCGACTCCCCACACGAAAGTGATGGCATTCGCTGGAAAAGATCCACTAAGAGCTCCAATATCTCTTGCTCTAGACAATAGAGGTCTAAGGGGTTGGATGGATTAGTTTGGGCAATGATCCTATAGCCTCCAAGGTTTGATTCTCACTGGCTAACCCCCTGTTTCTGAGATCATTCCTTGGTTGATAGCCTCCACCTTGGGAAAGGGTTGGCTAGGCATTGAGAAGCCCAATATCAAGAGAAGCCTTGATACAAGGAGTTTTAAGAGCTAGATTGATTAAGTGTAGATTCCTTTGATTGCAAAACCCTGTCTTGAACCCTAATTCTCTCTTATCTTGTTAAAGTCGTCACCTTTAGCTTTTTGTCTCAACTCGTCCCTAAACTCGATCGAGCTGGTACTCTGTTCCACTCGACTCGAGTCTTGGTCGAGCTACTTCACTGCTTTGTTTACTTTTATTGCACTGCTTTTCATTTTTAGGTTGTTAGTGTTACTTCAAATCTATAACTGCTTGCTTGACTTTCTGGTTGTTTCATATTCTCATAGAGTGACAAGTTTCCCATTTTGGATTGATAACCTCTTATACTTCAATGACTATGATGGTTAAGAGGAATTGATTGATTGTGATTGCACCATACCATTTCATCTTTATTCACCCTGTTTGCATTCCATCTCATTTCATATCATTTCACATATCCACACACAATCCTATCATCAGACTAGCTCAACCAATGCCTAAGAAGGTAAAGGTCAAGCTATGGGACCTTAAACAAGCTCACTTGGGAGGAAGTCCCATGTTTATCCTTGTACATATTCTATTATTGCAATTTCTATCTATTTTCGTGTCTTTAACCCTTCAATAAGTTAAGTTTAGGTGACAAAGAAGCCAGCTCGACCGACAGCTCGATCGAGCCAGAAACAGGGGCAACTCGACCTAGGTAAGTTTTTGAAATTAAAATTTTTAAATGTTTCCTTGGTCAAGGGAGTGGGTCCCACAAGTAAATTTTGGTCCCCCACTACCCTAAATCGATCAGAAAAACCCCTAGCTTTTGTTCCCTCTTTATTTCACCTTTCAATCCCAACCACACATCTAAAACACTCCCTCTTCCCCATAACTCGATCGAACCCCCATCTCTCTCTCCCACAATCTTAAAAATTCTGAGAACCTCCATCTCTCTTCACCACAAGAAAAAAAAATCGATTTCCCTCTTTCTCTTTTAAGTTTTTCGATTGTTCATTGTTCATCATCTTGTTTTGCTTTAGTTCTAGCTACTGTGATTCTTCAATCATCATTCAAGCAAGGTATGAACCCTAAAACCCTTGATTTCTTCATCTCGATTTCTCTTTATTGCTTGTTTTCCCTTTGATTTTGATTGCATGTACCCCTTGTGGGCTTGTTCTTGAGTATTTGACTTCATATCATTCTCCTGTTTATATTTTTGTGAATTTGCCTCACCTCACCTCTGTTTTACCTTTAGAACTTGTTGCATGTGTTTAAAACATTGAATTTGAGTTTGGTATTGGTTAAGATGCTTGGGTTTTCACTAGAATTGCTTATTGTTCCATTTACTTGTTGTTTTTGGTTCGATATGATTGACAAGTTCTCTTTCCAGCTCTTATTATTTGAATTAGGTTCGGTTATACTCTGTTTTCACCTAGCTCGATCGAGTTTGTCACTCGAGTTTTTTGACTCGATCGAGCTTTGTGTCGAGTTGACCAAACCGATCATTACAACTCTAATTCTTTGTAATCTTTGATGCATTTCAGGTACTTTAGTGAAAAAACAGTGTAACAGAGATGATAAAAAGTGGGGGAAGTCGCACTTCACAAAGAATGGTTGAGGGTGAATCAAGCAATGCAAGGGAGAGAAGGCTTAAAATACAAGCCGATTTGGCGGCAATGACTCAAAGGATGGAAGAGTCTGATGCAGAGGAGTATGTCTACTCTGAGGAGGAGTCTGAGAGCGAGAGACTGAGGGAGGAAAGGAGAACCAAAAAGAGGAATGACTCCATTAGTAGTGAGAGTGAGCAAGGAGAGTTTGAGATTGGGGTGAACCTTGTTCAAGAGGAGGGTGATGGTTCTCCAAGTGAAGAAGGAAGTGATGACTCTGAAAGTGAAGAGGAAGGAGAGGAAGTGAATCAATTGGTTGATGAGAGTGAGCAAGAGAGTAACCAAGATGAACCCATGGAGGTTGAGCCACAAGAGAAGGAGGAAGAACTCCCTATGTACCAAGAGCACTACAATGCTCTCTTCTCCATGGATTTTGTGAAAACAAGATACCCACATGTTGACACAATGAAGGCCCTTGGAATCTTTGAGGATGTGGAGCTAGTTCTCAAGAACATGCACTTGGGAAAGTTTTTCTCTCATCTCACCTACAAAGAGCTCACTTGCGAGTTCTTGGCTTCAATGAGGTACCAAATTGATGTACTTGCATTTTACATAGTTTTAGCACATCTTTTATGCATCTTTTGCATAGTTTTAGCTTCCATTTGCATCATATCTTGTTCCTTTTCTCTTCTTATGCATTCATGTTAGTTTTAGGTTGCATTTGCATACATATGCATGTTTGGTCCTTTGAAATAGGTCTTTTGGAGCATTCTGGAGCATATGGACATGAGGAGCATGGAGGGACTTGGCGCATGGAAGCAGCTCAACTGGATACGCAAAGGAAGAAGGGAGAAGCCATCTTGAAGACCAGCTCGACCGTCCACTCGACCAACCGGTCGAGTTCCTCAACTCGACCGGCCAAGCTTCAACTCGATCGAGCTGGAAGTCAAAGTCAAACCCGAAAAATGTTGCTTCCCCCTTGACTTTCCTTTGACCCTAAACCTAAATCCTCTTGTATTTAAAGGCTCTAAGCCACGAAAAAACCACCAAGCTTTAGATTATCTTTGTTTTAGTTTTTTAATTTATTGTCTTTACTTTTTAGAACCTAATCCCATCTTTGTGTTCTTGAAGCTCTTGCTTCTTGAATCTTAGATCCTGGATAATTCTTTGTATTTGCACTTGCTTATTTCAATAAAAGTTGTTTAATTTCATCTCCTCTTTCTTATGATGTCTTTTATTGCATTTGCTTGTGTTTACATTCATGTGTAGTGAGTAGTTACCCATTAGGGTTTGAGATGGGATAGATTAGAGGTTTCATATGCTTAATCCTTCTAGCTTATGGTCTTAATCTAGATTCTCTCTCTTTTGGATAGATCTTAAGGCTACATGACCACTACCCCTGGCTTGTAAGTCCTTAGGCGACTCCCCACACGAAAGTGATGGCATTCGCTGGAAAAGATCCACTAAGAGCTCCAATATCTCTTGCTCTAGACAATAGAGGTCTAAGGGGTTGGATGGATTAGTTTGGGCAATGATCCTATGGCCTCCAAGGTTTGATTCTCACTGGCTAACCCCCTGTTTCTGAGATCATTCCTTGGTTGATAGCCTCCACCTTGGGAAAGGGTTGGCTAGGCATTGAGAAGCCCAATATCAAGAGAAGCCTTGATACAAGGAGTTTTAAGAGCTAGATTGATTAAGTGTAGATTCCTTTGATTGCAAAACCCTGTCTTGAACCCTAATTCTCTCTTTATCTTGTTAAAGTCGTCACCTTTAGCTGTTTTTGTCTCAACTCGACCCTAAACTCGATCGAGCTGGTACTCTGCCTACTCGACTCGAGTCTTGGTCGAGCTACTTGTTTCACTGCTTTGTTTACTTTTATTGCACTGCATTTTCATTTCTTAGGTTGTTAGTGTTACTTCAAATCTATAACTGCTTGCTTGACTTCCTGGTTGTTTCATATTCTCATAGAGTGACAAGTTTCCCATTTTGGATTGATAACCCTCTTATACTAAACTATGATGGTTAAGAGGAATTGTTGACTGTGTTTGTGTTTGCATCTTACCACCATCATTTACCACTGATTGCATTCCACCTCATCTCATCTCATTTCATATCTTTTCACATCCACACACAAACATTCACCATCACACATGTACAATGAGGAGGATAGAGCCGATTTGGACCAAGGATTGGGATGGATCACGTTCTTGGCTAAGGGAGAGAAGATAATGGTAACCTTTAGGCAGCTGGAGATCTTGTTTGGTTTCAACTATGGAGAAGGGATTGAGTGGAACTTCAAGGAAAAGGAGCTCCAAAGGATTTGGGCTACAATTGCTGAAGTGGGGTACTCTTCCTCACGATCTAAGACCGCTCAAATCAGGAGCCCAGTGCTTAGGTATGTGCACAAGGCACTCGCTCACACCTTCTATGCAAGGAAAGCAACCGGCACGATCAATGAAGGGGAACTCAAGCTTCTTGACATGGGAATCAAACCCATCCTCTCTCACACAAGCGATGGCAAGAGGATCAGAGGAGACAGGTCCAACACAGGAAACTTGATGCCTTTCCTAGATCACCTCCTCACCTACAAGACCACGGCCTACAACACTCGCCATCAACAAGGGAGAAGACTAAGTGTTGGAGGAATCATCACTCCCATCTTGTGTGCTGCTGGCGTAAACCCAACTGATAAGAGAGCCACTGAACCAGAGTGGATGGACATCAAATTTTTCAAGGTCAACCGCCTCATAGACCACAAGGAAGTGAATGGGAGGTACCAATTCAAGTTCACACATCCATTGGCTGGTCCTTCCAAACTTCTCCTGCCCAACCCAGAGCTCACCACAGTCGCCAGGGGTGAGAACATCGACTTCAGACCCCTTGTGTACACTCTAGTTAGGCATGAGGATGAGTTGGGAGAAGAGGAGCCTGAACTCGATCGAGCTGAGGATCAAGCTGAGATTCGAGCTGAAGATCAAGTTCAGGAGAATGAAAGTTTGGGTGAGCCTGAGTGTTATTACTTTGAGGAGTATGAAGCTCCGAGGATGAACCCCTCTGTTGTGGCTGCCCACAAGAGGATTGGACTCCTTCAAAAGTTCAACAAATGGCAAGGGAAGGCCATTGAAAAGATGCAAAAGTCCATGGACAAGATGGTGAGCAAGATTAAGAGTTTGGAGAAGAAAGTCTCTGGTTCTTCATCCAAGAAGAAGAAGGCAACCATGGCCCCCACATTCCCAAGGAGTAGATCTCTCCTCACCACTCCAAGGAGGCTTCCTGCCAAAGAGCCTCACAGAGCCTCATCATTTGAGCCAAGGGAAGGAGGAGACAACTCGCAGAGGAGGAGGAAGAGTTCCAAAGCCCGACGCTCCAACTTGACCACTGGACTCGATCGAGTCCAAACAGAGGAAACTCAACTCGATCGAGCTGATGGTCGAGTCAGCCTTGAGGAATCAGGATTCGAGAACCCTGGGTTCAAGTACGATCCGACACCTTACCAGGAGTGCCCTCGGAGCAGATGGAACCCCTATGGCTAGTATGAGCTAGCCATGCTCCACCAAGGCCAAGGGAGCCACACACACTTCAATGAAGAAGAAGAAGAAGAGGAGCCGCAAGCTCGATCGAGCGGTGATGCGGAGTCAGGTTTTACCAAACTCCTAGACCTCTGCAAGTGCACAGATCGCGGAAGTATGGGTATCGAACACAAGGACTGGCTATTGAGTACACTTTGTAACTATGGATTTTGGATCAAGCTAAAACAAAAGTATGATTGAGGTTGTAATGGTGAACCGAACTAGCAAGTATAACGAGGTTGTAAAGCAATAAAGGAAAAGCGCTAGGTCATAGGGGCTATCGCAGAGAAGCAAGCAATGATCAATGAAACAATGATAGATTAATTGATTAGGGATATTGGGATATTAAGAACCATCTAGAACACAGATCACGAATATAAAACCATTCCACTTTCGAGGCTCCGGCTCCTTTGCTAATCTACCTAGTCGCTAAACTTTTGGTATGTCCCTAGGTGATTAGATCAAGCATTAGAATGAATAGGTTCTGATACAGTTCACTAGATATAGATAGATCAACTTTCGCAGTCTAAGAAACCTAGCTTGTCAAAGAATATGTCCGGCGAATGATACAGCACTGTCGAGGCTCAAATCAACCTAAGATCGGATTACTAGATGCGCGGTAAAGCAATCAGCATTAGTTAAGTGCACAAGACGAGACAAAGACTCTAATATAATCCCTAGCTAATCATTGAAATCAAAGATCATGCAAGCAACTCATTGAATAGTAACCCTAGCAACCTAACTAGTGGATTACTCAGACATGATCAAAGCAAACACACATAGAGATGAAGAAAACATGATTGCAATAAAACTTAGAGTAGGAAATCGAAATACAGGGCGGCTCTCTTTCTCAAGAGGCTAAAAATCCATATATATAGTGCTAGGTCTTTCTAGAGGCGGCTAGGGTTAAGCCGGGCTTGAAAACATAAGTTTGGGCTTCAAAAGGGCTTCGGGTCGACCGCGGCGTTGGGACGGTCGTGCGGGACGATCGGCCGGACATCGGGTCGTGGCCGAGTCGGAACGGTCGGGGTCGGACGGATTCACGGTCGGTCGGCGTGGTCGGCGGATGAACTTGGCCGATGAAATCTCGGCCGGACGCGGGAGTTTCCCGGCTCGGACGGAGCGTTCGTGCGTGGTACGGAGGAGTTGCGCGGCCGCGAGGCGTTTCCCGGCTCGCGCGCTTTGGTCGTGCGCGGTGTGGCGTGGCGTTGTGGCTTGGCCGACCGCGGGCGATGTTTCCCGGGTCGTGATGCGTGATCGGCCGAGTGGTTTGGACTTTGGCCGAGACTTCAGTCGGACGGACGCAGCTTTGGCCGAGCGCGCGTTTCGGACGCTGTTCTCTCGATAGAGCCGTCTGGACAGTCTCCACTCTTTTGGCTATAACTCCTTTTCTACTCATCCAAATGATGCCATTCCAATTGCGTTGGAAAGTTAACTCAATCAGAGCACGCAGGGAACTGGTCTTGATGAAATCCATTGAGTAGATCTTTTTCTGGGCCCTCTTAAAGTTGGTGCTTGTGCATTGAGCTGTCCCCCAGACTTAGATCTTTGCTTGTCCCCAAGCAAAAGGAATCTAAATCCGTGAAAGAGGTTTGAAAACGTGGAAGCTCCCTTGCTCTTTTGAATATCCTGTGAAAGGTTCCTCTCCTGTATTCCACTATGAACATAGACAAC
>CACVBM020001277.1:101316-114465 GCA_902728155.2 Microthlaspi erraticum
TCGTGACTTGTCCGACCGCGGGACATTGCTTCCCGGGTCGGTACGTGTGTTCGGCCGAGGCTCTTTGGCCGACCGCGGAAATGCGTTCCTTGGCCGGCCGCTTAGCACGGCTTGGCTGCTTTGCACTTCAAGCAGCTCCATGCACAAGCACCAGTTACCCATGCGTGCTCTGATTGAGTTAACTTTCCAACGCAACTGGAATGGCCTAATTTGGATGAGTAGAAAAGGAGTTATAACCAAAAGAGTGAAGACTGTCCAGACGGCTCTATCGAGAATCAGCGCCCAACCGCGCAGTCCGGCTGGCCGAGGAACGAATGTTCCGCGCTCGGCCAAATGTCCGTCCGTCTGAAGTCTCGGCCAAAGTCCAAAACCGTCGGCCGATCACGCATCACGACCCGGGAAACTTGCCCGCGGTCGGCCACGCCAAACGCCACGCCACACCGCGCACGACCAAAGCGCGCGAGCCGGGGAGTAACGCCTCGCGGCCGCGCAACTCGTCTCGCGTACCACGCACGAACATCCGTCCGACCCGGGGAACTACGCCCGCGTCCGGCCGAGAATTCATCGGCCAAATCCAATCCGCTCGACCACGCCGGCCGACCGTGAATCCGTCCGACCCCGACCGTTCCGACTCGGCCCACGACCGATTGTCCGGCCGATCGTCCCGCACGACCGTCCCAACGCCGCGGTCGACCCGAAGCCCTTTTGAAGCCCAAACTTATGTTTTCAAGCCCGGCTTAACCCTAGCCGCCTCTAGAAAGACCTAGCACTATATATATGGATTTTTAGCCTCTTGAGAAAGAGAGCCGCCCTGTATTTCGATTTCCTACTCTAAGTTTTATTGCAATCATGTTTTCTTCATCTCTATGTGTGTTTGCTTTGATCATGTCTGAGTAATCCACTAGTTAGGTTGCTAGGGTTACTATTCAATGAGTTGCTTGCATGATCTTTGATTTCAATGATTAGCTAGGGATTATATTAGAGTCTTTGTCTCGTCTTGTGCACTTAACTAATGCTGATTGCTTTACCGCGCATCTAGTAATCCGATCTTAGGTTGATTTGAGCCTCGACAGTGCTGTATCATTCGCCGGACATATTCTTTGACAAGCTAGGTTTCTTAGACTGCGAAAGTTGATCTATCTATATCTAGTGAACTGTATCAGAACCTATTCATTCTAATGCTTGATCTAATCACCTAGGGACATACCAAAAGTTTAGCGACTAGGTAGATTAGCAAAGGAGCCGGAGCCTCGAAAGTGGAATGGTTTTATATTCGTGATCTGTGTTCTAGATGGTTCTTAATATCCCAATATCCCTAATCAATTAATCTATCATTGTTTCATTGATCATTGCTTGCTTCTCTGCGATAGCCCCTATGACCTAGCGCTTTTCCTTTATTGCTTACAACCTCGTTATACTTGCTAGTTCGGTTCACCATTACAACCTCAATCATACTTTTGTTTTAGCTTGATCCAAAATCCATAGTTACAAAGTGTACTCAATAGCCAGTCCTTGTGTTCGATACCCATACTTCCGCGATCTGTGCACTTGCAGAGGTCTAGGAGTTTGGTAAAACCTGACTCCGCATCAAGTTTTTGGCGCCGTTGCCGGGGACTGCAGCAGTACCTTTGGAACTCGACTAGGATCTAGTCTAGAACCTTTTCCTGTTTTACTTTTCTTTTGCTTTTGAATTTTTAGTTTTTGATTTCCTTTTCTTTGATTTTTACTTTTGTTTTTGTTTTTCCCTTTTAGATTTAACTTGTTTCCAAGACTCTTTTCAGGTGCATGACTAGGAGGTCCAACAAGGACAACCTAGTTGAACATCCAGAGATAGACAAGCTTGAGAAGCAACTTAGGAAGCAAAAGCCCAAGAGATGGCCGACGAAGCAGCTCGCGCTCACGCCGCTGAAGTGGCGCGCGCTCAAGAAGAAGGAAGAGATCCACCTCCTCCTCCTCCTAACCCTGCTGGAGATGTGAATGCACAACCCAAGCTGGAGCACCTACAATCGGAGACTATGACTCTGCCGATGCTTTCTTCATGGATAGAAACCCTATCCATCCACCACCCTGCAAGGAATGACTATGAGATCAAGCCTCAGATCATTGCATTGGTTAGACAGAACCAATTCAATGGACTTCCAGCTGAGCACCCTCTTGATCACATAGAAAACTTTGAAGAAATTTGCAGCACTACAAGATCCAATGGAGTCTCTGCTGACTACCTTAAGTGCAAGCTCTTTTCATTCTCTCTTGGCGACAAAGCTTCAAGATGGTTGAAGTCTCTGCCAGCTCACTCCATTACCACTTGGGATGAGTACAAGGCTGCATTCATCAACCACTTCTACACCAAACAAAGATCAATTTCTGTGAGGAACAAGATCTCCACCTTTCGCCAAGCCAACAATGAGTCTTTCTATGAGGCGCTAGATCGATTCAAGGAGTACATTAGGGACTGCCCTAATCATGGTTTCAATGAAGGGAAACCTATGGAACATCTTCTATCGTGGCATTGACCACAAGTACAAGCTTTCATTGGACACAGCAAGCAATGGAAACTTCATGACCAAGACTGTTGATGAAGCTAAGGTTCTTATTGAGAATCTTGCAGCTAGTGATTGTAACAACTGTCCTGATTATGACCGCTCAAGCCGCACCACTACTAGCTCCCCTGATTCTTTTCAAATGACTGAACTCAAGAACATGATGGCTCAAGTTCTTAAGGGACAGCTCAAGCATATCAATGCAATAGAAGGGATGAGTGATGCTAATGAAGATTCATCAAGAGAATGCATGGGAGATTTCTCTAATGAAGCCAATGAAGAAGATGTGAACTACATTGGAAACTATGGGAACAAGGGATACAATCCAAGCTATCGCCCAAACCCCAACATGTCTTATAGAAACCCCAATGTGGAGAATCCTCAAGACCAAGTGTATCCTCCAAGGTATCCACAACAACAAAGACCTCCTTACCAATCTCAAGGAAGTCAATTTCAGCCAAGGCAAGGATATGAGCAGAGATCATCATATCCGCCCAAGGAGCCATATGCTTCTTCACCAAATCAAGCTCCTCCAAACCAACAAGGTGGGAGATTTGAAGGAATCCTCCAACAGATCATGGATGGCCAGAAGAGAAACACTAAAGAGATGTATGAGAAGATGGACACTTTGTTCAGCAATCTCAACACCAAGTATGATGCTGTTGCCACTCATGTGAAGAAACTAGAGACTCAAGTCACCAAACTATGGAAGCTGTTAAGAGACAGGAAGCTGAATCCAAGAAGTCCTTTTGCAACTCAGCCGCCATAGAAGAAAGATTTGAAGACCAAGTTCCAGAATGGATGCTTTCAAAACCTACTGTTGATTGCATGATTTGGCCTGAAGAGAATTACCCAGAGAGAGAGTCCAATCGAGCTAGAAAGAGAAGACTCTTCCCAAAGATTATCCCCAAGACAGATAACTCAGGAAAGTTTGTTGTGCCTTGTATCATCAAAGGTAACATTCTTGAGCAATCTTTGTGTGACACAGGAGCCAATGTGAACATCATGTCTAAGAGGATAGCTGACAAGATAGGCCTCACCAAGATAGAGCCATCATCCATCTCCATCAACTATGCTGATTCATTCTCACAAACCCCCTATGGCTTTGTGCCTAATGTGATGGTGCAGATTGGAAATTGCTCTATCCCTACTGATTTCCAGATTGTGGAAATGAGAGAGAGTAGCATAGACCTCTCATATTTGGAACCCCTTTCCTGTCTACTGTGGGTGCCATATTTGATTTCCCCAATCAAAGAATCTCTTTCAACAAGGTGAACAAGGGTATGTTCTTCCCTATGTGTTCAACAAAGAACTCTTTTGTTGACATGGTCCAAGAGGAGAAAGCTACTTTGAAGCCACCCCAAGAAGGAGAAACTGAAGAAACAATCAAGGAAGATCCCATTCCTAAGCCCAAGCAGCTTGCCAAACAAGCAAGGAGTAAGACTAAGGCCCCTACACCAAAACCGCCCAAGGGATCAACCAAGATTGAAGATGAGGCCAAGCCAAGAAGAAGGTAGGAAGCCTAGGTCTGGCCGCAACATGAAGCTTCTATTCCCAAGGAGCTTATTGATGAGAATCTAGAAGGATTCAAGGAGAAAGTGACAAGAACTCTAAAGCTTTTTCCTAAGGCAGTAGTGCCAAGGGACATTCATGGAGAGATTGTCTATCCAGCTGTGAATCACCCACCAGATACTCATTGCAAGGAGAAAAGACTTGGCAAATCAAGCTAGGGAGTAGTAGCTCCAATGCAAGAGCAGCAATACCAACTTCACCACATTCCATTGATGCAAGTCAAGAACATGTGGAGAGTCCAAGAAGAGGAGAAGATGATTGGGCACTTGTAACCTTTGTTGGAGAACAAAATCAAGACCCAAGAAGTGCAAGAAGGCAATGGAGAAGGTGAACATCGAACCTGTGTGAAGATGGACACCCAAACCCTTGATCTTCTCAAGATAAGAGATGATGTCACATGGTACATAAGGAAGCTAGGCTTGAGCAAGCTCTTCAAGCTAGAATGTAGTGAGTACTCACAACTCACCAAGGAGTTCCTCTCCACAGTAGCTCTTGCCTTTCCCAACCACAATGGAGACCAACCAGCTGGTGATGGACTCCTACTCTTCAAGATAGGCGATGCCAATGGGCGCATCTCATCTCAGCTCTATGCCAACTCTTTGGACTTCCCAATGAGACAGCACATGACTTCAAGGAGAACTCAAAGAGGAAACAAGCTGCCTTTGCTGATTGGACACACTTTGCCAATGAACCATTCTTGCCTTCAAGGTCAAAGGTGTCTAGAATCACCATCCAGCCATTCGCTATGTGCACCGCCTCATCTCCACCACTTTCCAATGCAAACAAGAAGCCAACAAGGTCACAACTGATGAGTTCTACATCCTCACCACACCATTCATCAAGCATGAGTACAAGGCCAACCTTGGACTTTTACTTGCCAAGACATTCATCAATGTGAGGAAGCTAGCTAAAGACTTGGAAGGCAACAAGAAGCTTTGTGTTCGTTTTGGGAGGCTTATCACGGCCATAGTACACATGTGGGGATTGACATTCCCAACTATGAGCCACTACCCAAGCCAACCCCTTTGGATCTCCATGCTCTTCAGCACATCCACTTCCTAAACCGTTGGACTAAAGACCCAACTCGGTTTTGCTATGAGTTTCCAATTGGTCCAGCCAACACTTCCCTTGTCTTGCTGCCACATGAGACATCCCAAGCCTACGCTCAGGAGTTGTCACTTTCCAGCCCAATGAGGAAGATTTCTATGTTCCATCAAGTGAGAAACCATCATTCCCCATGCTCACCTATCGCACACTTCAGCATGCAGTCAAGACTCAACGCCGCGTCCAAGAACGCCATGTTCTCACTACTGGCATGGCCGCGCATCAAGCTCTAGACCGTGTTAACAAGCTGGAGAAGATAGTGGAATGCCAATCTCGCTTCATCTCACGCCTAGTCGCGTAGTTCGCCACATTGCACCGGAGAGACTCTTTCGCCCTTCTTCCACCGCTAGAGAGCCATATGAGCCTGACCTTGGTGAGTTCTCACTAGACTCAGAGCTTGGTTCAGAAGGCGATGACCCCATAGATGAGGAAGAGAGTTCTTCTCACTGCCACACATAGTCATCTCAAGTGGTACTTAGTGCAATGGACACTTACAAATCTCCATTTTCTATCCCTATCTCATTTTAATGAATTTTTCTTTATTTTTCTTTTACTTTGAATATTACCTCTCACCTTAATGTGATTTGCTTTCACCGGGACGGTGCAAGTTAAGTCTGGGGGGAGTTTTATTGTGTTACTAATGCATTTTTCTTTCTTTTCTTATGTTTTATTCACTTTGTTTCATGTTTTTCAAAAAGTTTTATTGAGTCAAAAACCAGTCCGGAAGTTATGAACTTGCTTTGAGAATTGAGAGTGTTATGCTAACAATCCATGACCCTAGAGCAGAAACCAGCTAAAGGCACAAGCCTAACAGAAGCTCTTACAGTGGATCGACATGCTAGCTCAGCAAAATTTCTAAGGTAACCAAGCAATCTAGAGTTAACCTCACCTTAATCAATCTTAATTACTCTTGTCAAGGGGGTTGGCATACATGTCGACAGTTCCTTGCTTGATTTTCAATAAGATTTGTCTAATCTTTAAAGAGTTCTCCTCTCTCTCCCATCCCAAATGGTAAGTAATGTTTATGAGAAAAAGCTCAAAGAGCACAAGGACAACAAGTAAGCATGAGGAATGCATATGTCTGTACCTTCATGTCTTATGGAATACCTTAGTCAAACAAGGAACAAGCTAAAGACTTATCCTGTGGTTGAAAGAAGGGTCAATAGAAAAAATAAAATGATACCCTAGAAAAGTAGGGATAAATTGACCTTTCAAAGTTCTGATGTGAGAAAGAGAGAGGAAAAGAACTCATTGCACTTAAAGAGGCAATCTTGGAGAGGATCAAGTGGGTAAGAACAAGTTCAATTGATCGATGTCCCCTTGATAAAGAATTCACGCTTTAAATTTATGCAAGAGGTTAGCAATAGAGAGTTTGGATTGCTGGATGAGACTAGTTGGGTTGGTATTGTTCGCTAAACTTGCAGGGTGTATGTGAAGCTAACCTTATGTTGTCTATGTTCATAGTGGAATACAGGAAAGGAACCTTTCACAGGATATTCAAAAGAGCAAGGGAGTTTCCACGTTTTCAAACCTCTTTCACGGATTTAGATTCTTTTTGCTTGAGGACAAGCAAAGATCTAAGTCTGGGGGAGTTGATATACCTCTAATTTACCCACTTTTTATACTGTTTTAGCATTGTTTTCTAATGGTTTTTGGCAGGTTTTCTATCTAAAAAGGTAGTTTTACTGTGTTTATAGTGTCTAGAGTCTAAACAGGTGAAATGATGCATTTTGGAGCAAAACCATAGGATTTGCACTTCAAGCCGCTCCATGCACAAGCACCAACTTTAAGAGGGCCCAGAAAAAGATCTACTCAATGGATTTCATCAAGACCAGTTCCCTGCGTGCTCTGATTGAGTTAACTTTCCAACGCAACTGGAACGGCCTAATTTGGATGAGTAGAAAAGGAGTTACCAAAAGAGTGGAGACTGTCCAGACGGCTCTATCGAGAATCAGCGCCCAACCGCGCAGTCCGGCTGGCCGAGGAACGCATGTTCCGCGCTCGGCCAAAACTGTGTCCGTCCGTCTGAAGTCTCGGCCAAATGTCCAAAGCCGCGCGCAACTCGTCTCACGTACCGCGCACGAACACTCCGTCCGACCCGGGGAACTACGCCTCGCGTCCGGCCGAGATATTTCATCGGCCAAACCTATATCCACTCGACCACGCCGGCCGACCGTGAATCCGTCCGACCCCGACCGTTCCGACTCGGCCACAACCCGATTGTCCGGCCGATCGTCCCGACCGACCGTCCCAACGCCGCGGTCGACCCGAAGCCCTTTTTGAAGCCCAATTTCATATTTTCAAGCCCGGCTTAACCCTAAGCCGCCTCTAGAAAGACCTAGCACTATATATATGATTTTTAGCCTCTTGTGAAAAGAGAGCCGCCTTGTATTTCGATTTCCTACTCTAAGTTTTATTGCAATCATGTTTTCTTCATCTCTATGTGTGTTTGCTTTGATCATGTCTGAGTAATCCACTAGTTAGGTTGCTAGGGTTACTATTCAATGAGTTGCTTGCATGATCTTTGATTTCAATGATTAGCTAGGGATTATATTAGAGTCTTTGTCTCGTCTTGTGCACTTAACTAATGCTGATTGCTTTACCGCGCATCTAGTAATCCGATCTTAGGTTGATTTGAGCCTCGACAGTGTTGTATCATTCGCCGGACATATTCTTTGACAAGCTAGGTTTCTTAGACTGCGAAAGTTGATCTATCTATATCTAGTGAACTGTATCAGAACCTATTCATTCTAAAGCTTGATCTAATCACCTAGGGACATACCAAAAGTTTAGCGACTAGGTAGATTAGCAAAGGAGCCGGAGCCTCGAAAGTGGAATGGTTTTATATTCGTGATCTGTGTTCTAGATGGTTCTTAATATCCCAATATCCCTAATCAATTAATCTATCATTGTTTCATTGATCATTGCTTGCTTCTCTGCGATAGCCCCTATGACCTAGCGCTTTTCCTTTATTGCTTACAACCTCGTTATACTTGCTAGTTCGGTTCACCATTACAACCTCAAACCATACTTTTGTTTTAGCTTGATCCAAAATCCATAGTTACAAAGTGTACTCAATAGCCAGTCCTTGTGTTCGATACCCATACTTCCGCGATCTGTGCACTTGCAGAGGTCTAGGAGTTTGGTAAAACCTGACTCCTCATCAGCAACAACCAAGGAAACAAATCAAGCGAGGGAGTAGCAGCTCCAATGCTAGAGCAGAAATACCAACATCACCACATTCCATTGATGCAAATCAAGAACATGTGGAGAGTCCAAGAAGAGAAGATGATTGGGCGCTTGTAAGCTTTGTTGGAGAACAAATCCAAGACCCAAGGGAGTGCAAGAAAGCAATGGAGAAGGTGAACATTGAACCTTGTGTGAAGATGGACACCCCAACCCTTGACCTTCTCAAGATAAGAGATGATGTCACATGGTATCTAAGGAAGCTTGGCTTGAGCAAGCTATTCAAGATAGAGTGCAGCGAGTACTCAATGCTAACAAAGGAGTTCCTCTCCACAGTAGCTCTTGCCTTTCCCAACCACAATGGAGACCAACCAGCTGGTGATGGACTCCTATTCTTCAAGATAGGCGATGCCAATGGGCGCATCTCCATCTCAGCTCTATGCCAACTCTTTGGACTTCCCAATGAGACAGCACATGACTTCAAGGAGAACTCAAAGAGGAAACAAGCTGCCTTTGCTGATTGGACACACTTTGCCAATGAACCATTCTTGCCTTCAAGATCAAAGGTGTCTAGAATCACTCATCCAGCCATTCGCTATGTGCACCGCCTCATCTCCACCACTTTCCAATGCAAACAAGAAGCCAACAAGGTCACAACCGATGAGTTCTACATCCTCACCACGCCATTCATCAAGCATGAGTACAAGGCCAACCTTGGCCTCTTGCTTGCCAAGACACTCATCAATGTGAGGAATCTAGCTAAAGACTTGGAAGGCAACAAGAAGCTTTGTGTGCGCTTTGGGAGACTCATCACAGCCATAGTGAAACATGTGGGGATTGACATTCCCAACTATGAGCCACTACCCAAGCCAATCCCTTTGGATCTCCATGCTCTTCAGCAAATCCACTTCCTAAACCGTTGGACTAAAGACCCAACTAGGTTTTGCTATGAGTTTCCAATTGGACCAACCAACACTTCGCTTGTCTTGCTGCCACATGAAGATATCCCAAGCCTACGCTCAGGTGTTGTCACTTTCCAGCCCAAGGAGGAAGACTTCTATGTTCCATCAAGTGAGAAACCATCATTCCCCATCCTCACCTATCGCACACTTCAGCGCGCAGTCAAACTCAACGCCGCCACCAAGAACGCCATGTTCTCACTACTGGCATGGCCGCGCACCAAGCTCTAGACCGTGTGAGCAAGCTGGAGAAGATCGTGGAATGCCAATCTCGCTTCATCTCACGCCTAGTTCGTGTAGTTCGCCACATTGCACCGGAGAGACTCTTTCGCCCTTCTTCCACCGCTAGAGAACCATATGAGCCTGACCTTGGTGAGTTCTCACTAGACTCAGAGCTTGGTTCAGAAGGCGATGACCCCATAGAAGAGGAAGAGAGTTCTTCTCACTGCCACACATAGTCATCTCAAGTGGTACTTAGTGCAATGGACACTTACAAATCTCCATTTTCTATCCCTATCTCATTTTAATGAATTTCTTTTTATTTTTCTTTTATTTTGAATATTACCTCTCACCTTAATGTGATTTGCTTTCACCGGGACGGTGCAAGTTAAGTCTGGGGGGAGTTTTATTGTGTTACTAATGCATTTTTCTTTCTTTTCTTATGTTTTAGTTACTTTGTTTCATGTTTTTCAAAAAGTTTTATTGAGTCAAAAACCAGTCCGGAAGTTA
Organism: Microthlaspi erraticum; assembly: GCA_902728155.2. Lineage (NCBI taxonomy): Eukaryota > Viridiplantae > Streptophyta > Magnoliopsida > Brassicales > Brassicaceae > Microthlaspi > Microthlaspi erraticum. The sequence continues at coordinate 111,407 of CACVBM020001277.1, forward strand.
TGAACTTGCTTTGAGAATTGATAGTGTTGTGCTAACAATCCATGACCCTAGAGCAGAAACAGCTAAAGGCACAAGCCTAACAGAAGCTCTTACAGTGGATCGACATGCTAGCTCAGCAAAATTTCTAAGGTAACCAAGCAATCTAGAGTTAACCTCACCCTTAATCAATCTTAATACTCTTGTCAAGGGGATTGGCATACATGTCGACAGTTCCTTGCTTGATTTTCAATGAGATTTGTCTAACCTTTAAAGCAGTTCTCCTCTCTCTCCCATCCCAAATGGTAAGTAATGTTTATGAGAAAAAGCTCAAAGAGCACAAGGAAAACAAGTAAGCATGAGGAATGCATATGTCTGTACCTTCATGTCTTATGGAATACCTTATCAAACAAGGAACAAGCTAAAGACTTATCCTGTGGTTGAAAGAAGGGTCAATAGAAAAAATAAAATGATACCCTAGAAAAGTAGGGAGAAATTGACCTTTCAAAGTTCTGATGTGAGAAAGAGAGAGGAAAAGAACTCATTGCACTTCAAAGACAATCTTGGAGAAGATCAAGTGGGTAAGAACAAGTTCAATTGATCGATGTTCCCTTGATAAAGAACTCACGCTTTAAATTTATGCAAGAGGTTAGCAATAGAGAGTTTGGATTGCTGGATGAGACTAGTTGGGTTGGTATTGTTCGCTAAACTTGCAGGGTGTATGTGAAGCTAACCTTATGTTGCCTATGTTCTTAGTGGAATACAGGAAAGGAACCCTTCACAGGATATTCAAAGAGCAAGGGAGTTTCCACGTTTTCAAACCTCTTTCACGGATTTAGATTCTGTTTGCTTGGGGACAAGCAAAGATCTAAGTCTGGGGGAGTTGATATACCTCTATTTTACATGCTTTTTATACTATTTTAGTATTGTTTTCTAATGGTTTTTGGCAGGTTTTCTATCTAAAAAGGTAGTTTTACTGTGTTTATAGTGTCTAGAGTCTAAACAGGTGAAATGATGCATTTTGGAGCAAAACCATAGGATTTGCACTTCAAGCCGCTCCATGCACAAGCATCAACTTTAAGAGGGCCCAGAAAAAGATCTACTCAATGGATTTCATCAAGACCAGTTCCCTGCGTGCTCTGATTGAGTTAACTTTCCAACGCAACTGGAACGGCCTCATTTGGATGAGTAGAAAAGGAGTTACAACCAAAAGAGTGAAGACTGTCCAGACGGCTCTATCGAGAATCAGCGCCCAAACCGCGCAGACCGGCTGGCCGAGGAACGAATGTTCACGCTCGGCCAAAATCACATCCGTCCGTCTGAAGTCTCGGCCAAAGTTCAAACGTCGGCCGATACACATCACGACCCGGGAAAGATGTCCCGCGGTCGGCCACGCCACAACCGCTCACGCCATGCCGCGCACGACCACCGCGCGAGCCGGGAAACAAAGCCTCGCGGCCGCGCAACTATCTCGCGTACCACGGCCGATGGTGTGATACCCCGTATCAAGACCTAAAACATCCCAAAGGCCGGGATGGGAAATCAACACTCTGGGATTGGAAGACAAAGACGTGGGATCTAATCCAGAGATCACAACGAAGACTTGGATCAAGACAGGATCAAGAACGATCGAGCAGAACTGAAGATACAACAAGATTGTCCAGGTGGGACGATCATTGTGCGAACATGGGAAGAGCCGACCGAACGGCGAAATATCAAAGTTCTCCAAATCAAGAAGAGAAGAGTTTGGACGACATAAGAGACCATTCTAAGAAGTTTGGTCGAAGCAGAATGCAAATCGGACGAGCAGATTGAGAGATGGGACGAACGCCCAAGATCTATCCCGCAACGACTGCAAGAAACGTAAATGTTCGGGATGGAGGTATTCCGCACATTTCCAAGCAACTATGTGGAAGCTTAGAAACATGGAAATGAGAGAAGGATTAAAATAGGAGATTTTAATTCTCAAGCACGACGGGGACGAAACCCTCCAGACAGGGAAACGTACGAAACCCTCTGGACGAGGAAACGTACATTTGGAGCAATCTTGTTCTAAGCCAACCAAGTGGTGACACCAGCTACTTGGGGAAGATAAGGAGATGAGCTAGACCAGTATGGAGAAGACACTCAGCTACTCAGATGGAGCCAAAACCATTCAGCCAATCATGTAGCAACATCCAGCTACCGAATGAAGACGAAGCAAGCCAAACCAATTGGGCAACGACACCAGCTGCTAAAGAGGAGAGAGGGCGTGGATAAGCTCCAAGAAGACCTAATGCTATCAGGGAGAGACACCCAGCTGCTCATGAGACAAGAATCGTCCAAACCAATCAGACGGAGACATTGAGGTGATAAATGGAGACGAAATTGACTTGGACGAATCAGGATGCAACACCAACTACTGAGAGAGAGGAGAAGCTTCAGGAGTGGATGAGAAGCAATTGGAGAGATGCAGAAACGGATTGGATCAAGAGCTGACCAATCAGACAGAAGCACCCAGCATCTTAATGGATAAGATGGGTTATATCCAATGGCACGACTACACCACATGCTTGGGGGAAGTCGGCCTATTGGATGAGCATTGAGAGGGATAGGAATGACGTGTGTCATGTCCTGAGACGCCCTAGAGGCCACCAATCAAAGCTACCTAGCCTAGACCGCCTGGATGTCGCGTTCTAAGGCAGTGTAGCTTGCCACCAAGCAAAGCTATGCTAGGCCTAGGTCTCCATATGTCTATGAACGACTGGGGACGTCTCAAGAAGCCAGGCAGCCTCCTGAACTCCTATAAATACGCTCCTCCAGCCCCAAGTCCAAACCATTCCATTCCCAAAGCTAGAGAGCACCTGAAAAGTGATTAGAGAGTAATTAAGAAAGTTTTCTTAATTTAAGTGAGGTTAGTGGAAGCTAGAGTAGGTTAGTGGAACCTCGCTATAGAGGTTAGATTGGCAACGAGGAGGCTGTGCATGAAGGGAGGAAGACTCGGAGGATAACCTGGTCAGCTGCCTTGGCCGAGTATGGTACCATATGACGATATGGGATCCAACCAGACATTGGCATGGTGCGCCAGTAAGGCCAATAGATGG
>CACVBM020001278.1:0-79931 GCA_902728155.2 Microthlaspi erraticum
CTTTGGTGAACATAGAGACTGACGTCTGCCACTTGATTCTGAGCAGTTACTTGAACCAAATTATGAAAAGACCAAGGAATAGAGTAAATGTAGCAAGCACAAATGTAATCTCCAGTCTTGTGCTCCTTGAGCAGATCACGAACCAACACCTCCGTCTGCAGAAAATCCTCTTTTATCTTCACAATATCCATCTCCAGATCTTCCTTCAGATCACGGGTTTTTTTTTCCGCCAAAAGTAAGTCGGTCCACAGGATACTTATCTCTTTAAGTGCTTCGTCCGCGTGGGCACATGTGCGGGAATCCTCCTTCAGACTTGTAATGTCAGAGCGCAACATTTCAATTTCCTCTTCGACACAATTATCCCACAACTTGCGAATATGATGCCCAGCTTCCTACAACACGATATGGTAACAACATCAAGTTCTCATTTTTTGCTAAAATATCAACATCAACATGATAGAATTGTCAAAAACTCACATCACGGCGGCGGCAAGTGACAAATCTCATTCCTTTACTGTCTCCGTTGGCGGTCGTCTCAACAAAAACCGATCCACCGCAGTAACACAGATGAGGAATGCCGTCTTCATACTCTCCGAGGAGACCTGGATCTAAAGACGCCGGGGACGGCACGGAGGATGAAGACGTCTCTACCCAACTGTGAGGACCCATTCCCTTGTAAGAAGAAACAGTGATTCAGATAGATACGAAAATAAGTTGAAATATTAAATGACCTAACAGTGAAACTTAATTTAGTAATTGTTCTCAAGACCGTACTAATTCTACGCAAGAATCTAGTGAATCGAGGATATCGAACCTTATTTTGCACCTGGAAGACTGGAATCGGCACCTGCTTCGACTGGAAATGGAATAAGGTCGAAGAAGAGTCTCTCTCTATATATGTGCTCTCTCTAGAAATCGAAACCCGAAAGCTCAAACTCTCTCTTCTCTCTGCTCTTCCCGAATCCCAAGGCCCGGTGTAAAGGAAATACCATTTAAATGAAAAAAAACTAAACTAATTAATTAAAAATTAAAACTCCCTCCAAATTTTCCCGCCGGCGGCGTGGTGAAATTTCGTCAAACATGAGCGTAGTTGTACTCAAGGTGAAGGTTGAACCAAAATGGACAGTAGTTGAACATTAACCGTTTTCGTATATTTCTAGTTGAACTGTGTAATTAAACTTTAATTTCCAGTGGAACAAATGTATTTAGGCCTTATAGTACCCATATAAACGTTCTAGTACGGTTAGATGTTAAGAAACCTACATTTTGGTGTATTCTCGTCAAATTACCATAACAATACATATGTTTTCCTTGTATTGTCATGGTTACTTCATGTCTAAACATTGATTTTTACGTAAAACTGTAAATTGCATCATATTATCATTATAAATCACGGGACTATATGTTAAACATGTGTTTTTGGTAATTGTTAGGTTTATTTCAACGTTATACATCATGTCTTAAACTGATCTATATGATCCCATTTTAAAAACAACAACAAATAGAAGTTGAACCATTACGAATCAGTTGTACCGAATTAAAGAGGACACGTGGAGAGTCCAGATTTTCCCATTTGTCCATCATCTCTTCTCTCTGCTCTTCCCGAATCCCTAGGCCCGGTGTAAAAGAAATACCATTTAAATGAAAACGAACTAAACCAATTAATTAAATATTAAAACTCCCTCCAAATTTTCCCGCCGGCGGCGTGGTGAAATTTCGTCAAACATGAGCGTAGTTGTACTCAAGGTGAAGGTTGAACCAAAATGGACAGTAGTTGAACATTAACCGTTTTCGTATATTTCTAGTTGAACTGTGTAATTAAACTTTAATTTCCAGTGGAACAAATGTATTTAGGCCTTATAGTACCCATATAAACGTTCTAGTACGGTTAGATGTTAAGAAACCTACATTTTGTTGTATTCTCGTCAAATCACCATAACAATACATATGTTTCCCTTATGTTATAAGGGTTAGTTCATGGTTACTTGATGACTAAACATTGATTTTTCCGTAAAACTGTAAATTGCATCATATTATCATTATTAATGTCTGAATATATGTTAAACATGTGTTTATGGTACTTGTTAGGTTTATTTTCAAATTAAACATCATGTTTTAAAAATGTGTTTAAAATTATCTTTTTTTCTACTGTAATTTCGTGGCCGGTTTACAGATGCAATCAAAGACAGTTAAGTGGCAATCCCGGTCTGCAATTTCACGACTCATCTGACAGCGTGGCTTATGGTCTCACTCCGCAAAAACACGTTGAGAGCAACAAATTTCCTTCCTCTCAACCAAAAATTTAGCGAACCCATACAAGTCATGCAGTCACTTGGTTCACTCCGAAAATGTAGTTACCATTACAACCGTCTACCTATATGACGGCGCCTAAACTCAATACCACACAAACATACCATCAACACTACACCAAATTACTTAACACAATGACTCCTAAACTCCTAAACCATTACATTCTTCCTAAACGATGGTTTCACTACTACAACGAATCCAACGAATCCGTCTCCAGCCCCTGCGAAGCGTCATCAGATGTACCACGCGGGCACGGGCTTGTCTTTGGGTACGGGCTTGTCTCTGGGATTATCGGTAGCAGGAAGTCAGACAAGTCCACCTCAGCCATCATCTCAGCAGCGTACTTGATACGGATGTCACCCACATTCGTGTCGTCGATGCCGGTCAGAGTCCGTCCAAGAGCTAAACACTCGATGGCCTTCAGGGTGTATACACCGCAGTCCCCGGTTTGATCATTCTGCGGAAGACCCTTTACCAGGTAGAAGTTGTAGGCAATCCCGCCCATTTGTTGCTTCTCCTCTTTTGGTGCGACGTGTCTCAAAAGCAGCGGAACCAGCTTCATATACGGCTTCACAGACTCTTTTACGACATCCACATCAAATGCCGAGTAGATGGAATCATAAACTTTTACCCTCTTAATTAGCAAATCAACCTCAACTGCCACCCAATGAGTATTGAGAATATTATGGGCGATGTACAAAGTGTCAACATCTTTAACCCATTTCTTGTTGGTTACGGCACAGTCTGGGGCAATACCGTTGTAATGGTTCTCGTGCCCAATAGAGAATTCAAACGTCTTCTCGTGGCCGAGATACTTATTTTGTACTCTATACACAACAAACTGGTGAACTGAGGGTCGAGGAAAGTAATCCTCTCGTTTCTATATGGACACGGCCTACGCAATGACCTTTGGCGGAACATGTTCATACCCGCGACCATATGCTGTAACAGGAAAACATTGAATTTATTCACATATTTCATACAGTACATATCATCACATATCTCATACATACATAAAAATTACTAAATTTCACGCATTTACCAAATCGGAAAGCCACCCGTATTCATCTACAGCCCACTGTTGTTTGGGTGTCATTAAGGTTAGGTAGAAATCTGCCACAGGCCTGCTACTTTCGATAGGGTTATCCCTGCAACAAAGATTATCCCATCAACATCATGTGTGCAATGATATATATGTATCCACTCTAATCTACCGGGCTTCTATATAGTGGTGACTTACAAATATGTCTTCACATATTCGAGGAGCGCAACTTTCTTCTTTCTATCGACCTTCTCTAAAGGATCATACGTCGCCTGAGGATTGATTCCGGCCTTCACGGCAGATCTAGGACGAGATTGTTTCGGTGACAAAAGGATGTCTGGCGAAGGCGTAGGCCTCACCGCTTCCTCCTTCACGGCAGATCTAGGACGAGATTGTTTCGGTGACAAAAGGATGTCTGGCGAAGGCGTAGGCCTCACCTTTGCTTTGTCCTGTTTTCCCTGCCTTCCCAGCTGTTGTGCGTTGGCCGCAAATGCTTTCATCAGAAATTCATCGTCTTCTCCATCACTTAGTTGTGGAATTATAAACGGCGTCTTCCCCGCCGGGCGATCACCTCCTAACTTTTCAATGGGATCGTTCAGTTCCAGCTTCCTTCGCGTGGGTTTCTTATAATCGTATGCCGGGTTCCTTATGGTTCTGGTTATAGTAATCCCTTCCTGCGATGTTTCAACCTCTGTTGCAACCACGACTGCAATGGTATTGTAAACATGATTCAATGGTATTTCAAATATGAATAACAAAACCACTGCATTCAAACAAAAACAACTAACCGGTTCCGTACACGCTTCACAACCCTTCTTATTGTCCTTCTCCCCAACAGTGTCAGACTCTGCATCACACACCTTCTCCTCGTCTACTTCATCGCCTACTTCATTCCTTTTTTTCGTCGACCCCTCCTCCACAGTAGTTTTGTTCGCTTCCAATAGTTCAAACTTCCTTCCCAGCTCAGCAAGTTTCTCAAGAATAGTGTTAAGCACATTCGCTAGTGCTTCATCAGCAAGGCCTTCGGATGGTTTTCTTATATCTCTTCCATCCCAACCTAACCCATCTTCCGTTTTTTTCTGAGATTCAGAATCACTATAGTCTCTCGGCTCCATCTTTTTCGTCTTCTGCTCTTCCTTCTTCGTACTTGAAATCTTTCGCAAAGGTTTCTCTACCAAATCATCATCACTATCTACCACCACTTCTAACTTTTTCTTCCTCTTCTTTTTGTTCAACAGTTGCTCTTCTGTTTCCCAGCAACTTTCATCCAGACACCCTCCAACAATATCACGAATCATGTTATCAAGCTTGATATCACCTCCTGCCTCTTCGCCTGCCCAAACGGGATATATCTCTTCCAGAGGTTTCAACACTAACTGCCTAACTCGAACCTGCAAGGGCATTACAAAATAATCTTAGTAAACAAATACATTCTTCTATATTGATCATCATAACAATCGTGTCGTTTACGAATCATAAGAAACAACACGACTGGCAAACGACTAATACCTTATCCAGACCGGTTTTTTTCTTCTCTTCTTCCACTAATGCTTCCAGATTGTATCTGTTGCGACATGATTCCCACCGAAGTAATGGGATTTCAATGTTTCCTCGTCTCTTACCAAATTTCTCACCTATTATTGGAATAGCCTCGTATGCCCATATCAACAGCGCATGTACACATCCGTGTACGACGTACGTCTTCCCATCAAGTTTAGCTACTTTTATGGACTCCATCAACTCCTTAAATCCCACTCTGCCCCAAGGATAACTCTCAAATGACTCCGGAACAAGAACCCTTTTAGCATGCTTAAAAGAAATCCTACTAGACCGAGAAATGCCATATATTCCAATGTGCACAACAAACAGCAGCGCAAGCATTCTCTTCTGCTCGTACGTCCAAGTGCTGCATCTGCCAAGCGCTCCGTTCAACTCATGCCAAGAAGGTCCTTCCCATCTTTAATGCCGACCAGGTCCCAAAACCAAGTGTGTTCTACTTGCAAATCATCATTACGGTCAAACTCTTTACAGTTTAGCTGTGTGATTTCCCCAAACTCGTGGAGAGAAAACCTAATTGGCCGACCTCCAAATAGTGACCATATCTCATACTCGACTCAATAGCCAATTGATGTGTTAGGAGGTTATGACATGTCTTCGCACACCACATGTAACTCCTTGAGGCAAGCTTCAGAATAATTCCCACTTGAGATGTACTCATAACGTCATTGAAAACTTCTTCTCCTACAGAGTGCTTCAGTTGCCCAAACTCGGTCAACTTGCAGTTGTGATGCAAGCTTCGATCTTGCAAAGGAGATTTTCCGGCTGGGAACAATCTCCCCGATATTTCCCTCCCCAATGTAGAAGAACCCATCTCTGCGAAAAAAGTTTACAATAAGATGTCCATTTAAAACTAACCGGAACTCATATATCTACCGCAAGGTCAAGTATCTGTTAATACTAAGAGATAGATCTATACATACTAATAAATCTACCGCCCTTCCTTCTTCAATTAGAACACAAAAATCTATCATAATTGCTCGCCCAATATTCAAAAATCTTTTACTTTTACATTACCTTTCCTTTCCGCTCACGCAGATGTCCCTCCCTCCCGCCGTTACGAATTCGACCTCCTACGCTTCGCTTCCGAGAGACCTGTCAAGAACTCAGTGGTTCAAGTATGATACTTGTCCGACTCCGATACCTCTAATAAAGAAAATTCATCTACAATTTCGCTTACCCGAAACTACACCACCTAAGATTGTATTTTGCTCCGACACTCAGCTAACCATTCCACCTGCAGAACCTGCAAAATTCACCAACAATATTTTAACAAAAATTCACCAACATAGAACTCATCGTATTAATCAAAATTAAATGTTAAAGACCTACATTATCTCTTCGTTGCCTCCGTAAACCTTTCTTCTCAGTCGTCACCGTAATCTGAGCAAGTTGAGTCTCCGAATTTTTCGCCGCCGGTTATCGACCTTTCTCGACATAAACATGGTAAATATTTTTCTTTTACAACTTACTAGGTTACCTTTTTTTTTCTTAATGGCAAAGTCGTTATTAAAAAGTGTGAGCAAGGGTATTATGTCTTTTGTACCTCTTTAACAAGACAGAACTTTCCAAAAAACTATGTGAGTCATTAGGACACTTTCTAAGGTTGTGTGAGTCATTATCCCATATTCTTATTCATAAGAATATACACAAGAAGAGTACAAGTCTTGCGGTGTATGTGAATGACCAAGGATCCAAAGATCCTTTTGTCGGAACCTATACCGCTATACGGTCTCTTCCTCGTGTTGTATAGTATTTCCATGAGACAGGCCACGTATTATTTTCTCACTTAAAAACATACTATAAAATAAATAAACATGTACAAGAATCAACGCCTCCAATTTGCTTTAAAAGGCTTCATCCTGTGAAAAGCTTAGATTTTTCCCTTCCACAAAAGCAGCCTTTTTCACATTATATATTTTAATAAGATACTGCCTAGTTATTTTATTATATGAATGAATTAGAGCACCATACTAGAGAAATGCATCGAGTATGGTCTCTTTTTATTTATTTCCTAGTTTACTTTTCCTAGAGTATTATAAATATTCTTATTTTAGGCTTTTATGAGTATGATTGGAAATCCATCAAAATTCTAGTGGATTTCACTGGTATCCTTCCTACTGTATCATAAATCGAGTTTAATTTTAGCAGAATGTGATGTGTGAATTGTAAAAGAAAAATTAGAATACGATCGGATAATCAGACTATACAAATGGTCTACAATGTGTTAATGTCATGGAAGACATGAGGAATCTATTATTGGCTTTTTTCAGAAGGAGAAATATCTATTAAGAAGAAAATGGAGATAAAAAGAATGGAAAAAACCGTGGAAGCATCTCAATCATTTCATGGGGGCTTTTTGTGTCTTTATGTAGCCGTTCCTTTTACGCTAAGGAAAAGATAGAGCAACTCGTGTATGCATCCAAATTTCTTTACATATTGGATATAATAATGAAGCTTTTTATTACTCTATTAGATAGACCATTGTAATTAGCAGGAGAACTAACTAGAAGAGAAGAGTCGTAATTCAGAAAATATTGGATCTTGGAGGATCCATACTCTATTATAGGATTGTATAATAACTAAGAAGTACCTTTTATGAAATAGTTTTTTTAATAGAAAATTCAAGCCTCTTCTACTATATGTAAATTGTCAATTTCCCAACGCATATTTGTGTGATATAAAAGCGTGGGGACCTCTAGCTCTCAGAAGTTGAAAAAGGGAGATGTGAAAATAATGCAAGATAATAGTTTTTATTAATTGATTTGTGGATTACATTGATTATGCTTTTTGATTCATATATAAAAAACTACCTTATAGGAAAGTCAGGAAAAAAAAACTACCAGCATGGACTAAGGTAGTGTGCGAAGTGCGATTATAATGGTCTTCATCTCTTTTGAACTACTTTATGAAAATTGTTCATCATTATGATGTTCTTGCTTTGAACCTAACTATTGTGTACTACGGTTTAAATAATCAAACAATGAAGTGGGAAAAAGAGAATATGCTTTTCGTTTTGTTGGGTTTTTAAAAGTAACTTTTTGTTGATTTTCCTCCCATACTTTCAAAAGTTTTGTATTTAAATGAAAAAGTGAATTATTTACAAGAATCCTACATGTACGAGACTAGTGGTGTTACGAGACTTAACTACTCTTACAATCTTGATAAAATATCCCGAGGAGCTTAAACTATTACAAATCATTTTTTTCCAAACTGAAGATAATTTTTGAGTGTGGGTTTTATTGGCGTCCATTACCAATTCAGTGGAATAACCAAAGGTGTTAGTAGCAAAAGAAAAAAATGGTGTTAGTAGCAATGTATAATATTACCCATTTCCATCGAGGCTTTGGGGGTGCAACCAATTTATGTCGATGAGAGCTGGTGCAAGTTAATAGGGGTGAAAGTTAATAGATACTGCAAGATTTTAAAAGTTACTATGGAACTTACTTAGAAGCTTCTTTGTCAATGAATCATATGTATTAGCAAAACTAAATAGACGCACTTCATGATGGTAGATATATGCATAACACTCTGAGATAAGTGATCCTCTACAGAAGACAACAACAACCCATAAACTAGTAAAGCTTCCCGTTCAGTATTATAAGCAGACATGGGTAATCTTACACTACAGGAAAAAATGGTATTTTTAACATCCGAAAAACGCTATCTAACCATATGATAGCGTTTTGACAAGCGCTTTATCATCGCCCGTCATTGTAGATCAGACACTTTAGATAGCGGTTTTTTGTCTTGCTATTATTTTATCATTTATTATAGCGCCTTTTTGCGTGTTATTGTATATTATTCAATAGCAATTGAATATTGTTATCAATACATATTAGTATTTATAATAATTTGGGTTTCCATTTTGAATTTTAGATTTTATATTTTAGATTTCGAATTCTAAAAACTCATATTTTAATTTACAAAATAAAATTAATATATTATAATAATAATAGAAGTTTACAAGAACTTATTGTTTCATATCTTCTAGTTTCTAATCAACTCTAGTCTAAACTCTCTGAACAATCTCAGCAGATCTCCACCGCGCCTCAAGGTTTCTCAGCCACCTCCATCACCAAGTCTCTTCCGCCTACACGGCTACACCAAAAAAATTTGTCTTGGCAGCTTAAACGCCACATATGTACTCGTAGGCAGTTGTCACCTCCCTTTCACCTGAAAAAAAAACCTTGAATTAATCAGATCTGCTAGGAGAAAACTAAACTTATTTATTGACTAAACTATGTATTACTCAAGAATCCAAACTTAGAATATTTAAGAGCACAAAAAGGTTTCGAACCTAATAACCAAGAGAATAGGAGAAGCACTTGTAACTCTAACAAAGAGATGAACATCAGCAGACCATTCATTATTAACGAATATAGACAACAACTCTCTTAACAAAACACCCATAGCTTCTCTTTGTCTCTCTCGCTTTCTATATCGCAGGTCCTAATAAGAACGATTTTAACTTGCAGTCTTTACCTCTAAAAAGCCTACAAAGAACAAGATGTAAATTGCAGAAATGCAGCTCGGCCAACTAACCTGTAATCTAGTTCAAGATCTTCCAAAGAAATAAGGAAAAGCTTCTTCAGCATCATAAGATTTTTTCAGATCCAACTCTTCCACATGACATTTAGATGTTTGCAGATTCCAGAATCGAACAAACCACACCACCTAAAACACAAGAGTTAGTCCCATCATCAGCCAAAACACAGAAGCATAATTTTCACTCTTTAGATTTATATAACAGGTTCTCGATTCTAGACGAAACTAACCCAGAACCAAAGAGTAAGAGGGAGTTTAAAATAAGAGAGAAATATAATTTGACAGAGAACAAGAGAGTGATAGAGCGAGGGGAAGCTGCTGCGAGATTCAATTCCAGATTAGTCGGAAATCATTGTGCAAAATTGGTAAGAAGCTGGAGAGACGAACATGAAGGCGAAAGACAAAATGTTAGAATACCGTCTACTCCTCGAGAGAAGCGAGAAGGAGAAGAAGCAGATGAGCAAGATCCGTTCATCAGCGAAAATGCCACATCGCCGTCACGGGCATCGCCTCTCGTCGTCACACTCAACTGTGTCGAGGATTGGCGCTCGAGCAGGACTCACTCGCCGGCGTTGCTCGTGTCGAATACGTCCTGCTCAGTCGCATCGCCAGTGGTAAGATCTGACGCCCGTGTCGAACCGTCGCAATTCCGCACTACCGCCAGCATCTCATCCGAGCCGCTCTCAACCCAGATCTATGCTCACCTGTAAAACCTAGAAAAAAAGACGAAGGTAAGGACAAACGACGGAAGGAAGATGATTAAGCTAAGTAATTTAGTTTTACAAATACTTTCAATTTTTTATTTGGTATAATTTTTTTGTGTAACTTTTTATTTAGGTCTCTCCGTCTCTATGATAGCGTTTATATTGGGTAGTACCAAAGATAAACACTAAACAATTTTTTTTAAAAACCAATCAATATATTATAGCGCTTCTCATTTCGAAAACGCTATAAAAAAGTCACCCATAAGTCAACCATAGCAAAACAACCTAAAACGCTATCTTCTACTGCTATGAATATTCGATTTTCTTGTAGTGTCATTGTTAGGTAAAATTGCAGTCGAAGTAGTCTCAACACGTTCTATTAAATTTTAGACGAAAACCACAATGTCCTAAGTCCTAAAACAAGAAAAAAAAAATATTGAACTAGAAATTGTTGACATAAGGTACTACACCACAACTTATAAGACAAAAGATTGAACTAAAGAATTGTAGGGTTTTACTTCGAAAGGAGTCCTTCCAAAAATTCTCAAAGCAACTAAGACAAGCTTAAGTCAACGAGGGGTTTGGAAATAGTTTTCAACCAGCAATAGACGCGCCTCGGTTACTACCTCATTAGATGCGTCATTGCCCCAAGCGCAAAGATGAGTTATAGTGATTGAAAACCTCTTGTTTTTATATCAAAACAAAACCTTGTCACTCTACTACTACTTCCGATATGGGATTAAAAGATTTAGCTTAAACTAGCAAAAAGCATTCAAGTAAAGCCCATCTATACCTAAGCCCAACCAATAGATGTAGTTTTATAAGTTCTGTTTTCTTTTGGACTGGCTTTTTTTTTTTTTGTAAAGAAAGGGAGTTTGAAATCATACGTTCTGTCTTTCCTCATTGATCCCGGTGCAGCCATGCCACGTCTGTAACATCATCGATTCTCTCTCTCTCTCTCTCATGTGTGGGAGAGAAAAAGCTTTGTGGAGTTAGAGCATCAATCAGGATTCGGTAACCAAACTTTCGTAGTATTCTCTTTTAATATAGTAACACATATTGCGCTTTTATTCGACCATATTACTAACTCTTATCTCATTTTTAATCAAGTTACCAAATTGGCCAAAACGTAGAATTAGGAGTTAATTTTGGAGACTTTATAATGGTGAGGTGCGCCATTGCATCATCTTCCGCAGGAGATGCCTGTTCCTATGTATAACATCTCACCTTGTCCTCTCTTAGCTAGCTCAAGTAATGTTTCAGTACCGTTCTCAAGCTATCAAGTTGGTCGTTAGCTGATTATGTGACACAACCAAAATCTTGGAAGTTTTGTAGCTTGTTTGTAATCTTATATATTAGCTGACATAGTTTTTATACGAGTGAGAAGAAAGATCTTTGTATGTGTGAGACAAAGTAACTATGTTGTATCGTTTTCGTTTTGATGGTTCTGTAGTCTTTCTTTATTAGATTTGATTGATAACTAAACCGCTACTCTATCAAACCTAGCTTCTTTCATATGACTTTTGCATTGGTTTTCTTTCCTCTTTTTTCTTTTTCTAAAGGTTACAAAAATGTAGGTTCTATTAGTCCTTGATTGCATCTTGACGCATATATTCTGCTTAGTCCACACCTACTATATTTTTTCTCCATCCGAAACTAAAATGCTGAAGAAAATGGTTACAAAAGTGAAAAAAAGGAACCTGTCAGACCGCCGTGCGACCACCCCGGCTAGGACTAGGCCGAGCCGAGTAACGATCCTCTACAGCACCGGATGCATCGGGTGATGATCGTGGCCGTTAATCACGCTCCGATCGCACGGTCATGGTTCATCAACCATGGTTTGGGGCCTGTCTCCTTAGAAATCAAGGATTCAGAGGTACGAGCCTATAGAACTGATCCTGTTCAAGTAAGGTCGTGACAATAGATGCGTTCTCAGGCTTATATATATTGAAAGGTTTTGCTCCACCAGAACGATGTGGGATGTTTATTCAGAATCTAAATCATACCTTATGTTTAGTTATGGTTTGAATTTAGGGATATATGGGTGAAGACCCAAGTATAGATAAAGCCCATACCTAACTTATTTGTCAATATTTGCGGTCACGTTGTAAGGAAAATTGAGAAGAAGACAATTTCTTCACACCGAATTGGATCGGTGTGAAGACCTAATGATACCATTTCTGTAAGCCTCAAACTTCTCTTGTTCTATGACCAACAATTCAAGAATCAACGTTAAGATCTATTATAAAATATTGTCTTAAGCATAGATATCTTAGTAAGAAGCCAAAGATGACAATAACTTTGCTGCTCGAAGTGGGCACGTAAACTTGTGTAGTCAGTACATAAAAAGTGAATTAGATAGAGACACATAAGTGACAAAGTAGAACAATTGACTATACACTTTTAGCTAGATTCACTGGTAACTCTTAAGGCTTTCACTTGACTAGTCTAGAAGTTTGTAATGAGAGTTTTAACCCCAAAACAAACAAAAATATTGTAACGAGAGACAATGTTCAAACGCTGAGGCTCTTAACGTATAAATTAATTTATACAGTATATATATAGAGTATCCGAGCAACAAAGGTTTTGTCAACAAACCAATTAATAACAACAACAAAAAAAAACTTTATCTTCATAACAACGCAACACATTTTGTTTTCATAAAGGGTTGTGGAAAGTGCATTGTTTGTCTCTTAAGATTAATTATTCTAATTTTATTTGTTTTAATAAGTTTTTGTGTGTTGTGTAGATAAGAATTTGATAATGATGGTAAAAAAAAAAAAAAAATTCTAGTTTTCTACAAGGAAGCTGGGTTTATAGATAATTGAAAACTATTTCCAAACCCCCTTTTTGACCTACAATTCTTGAAGCACCTAAGACAAGCTTAGGTCAACAAGGGGGTTTGGAAATAGTTTTCAACCAGCAATAGACGCGCCTCGGTTAGTACCTCATTAGCTGCGTCATTGCCCCAAGCGCAAAGATGATTTTACTGCAACGAGAGCCTCTTCTTTTTATATCTAAATAATATTTCTCAACTTTACTACTTCTTCCGATGTGGGATTACAAGATTTAGCTTTACTTAGCAGAATAACATTCAGCTAAAAGCCCATCTATGCCTAAGCCCAACCAAACCTATAGATGAAGTTTCGTAAAACCGTTACATATTTCTCTGTTTCACACTCTCTCGATGTATAAGAAGGAGCTTGCGGAGTGAATCGCCTCTTCAAACGGAGAGTCATCAAATAGTACTGATCCATGACTCTAAGGAGTAAGGAACTACATCAAGAGTCAGCCACATCAATAATGCGTACTGTGGACAATACTTAACCGAGGAAGTAACTTGAAAGGAAAGTTGTATTAGTAAGCGTGATAGCATCATATATGATCTTATTTGCGTGAGATTTGGCGTCTTCGATGAGTTATTTGGCAAGTAACAACCATAAAAATGTAGACCGTGTTAGTCTCGGATCCACGTCGACCGGTCTGACAATAGTTAAGTTAGTTAATATTTCTTGTGCCAGTTTCTTCTGGTTCAGGATTGTGTTCGATTTCGTCGACCATCTCTGGAATGGCTTCTTCCTTGATGCGTAGAGACAGTGGAAAGAATTTTGTTTTTGAATATGAATAAAAATATAAGATGAGAGTCGAAAGCTTCGTGATTTGATGATACATATCTAATTATTTTTTTGTTTAAATATATAATTAAATTTGTAAATTGATCTTATATGTCATACTTGACTTTTTAATATACAAATTTACACGTGTCACAATCTAAATTAGTGATGACATATGTCAAAATCCGGTGGATACAAATTTATCTTACATATCGCGTTCAAATTGTGTCCATCCAATTTTATATAATAAGATATGCTAGATGTATATAGCGGAATTATTTTCCAAATGTTTGATAATAAAATAGTACCCAAAAAAAATCGGAATCACAGTTTTCACTTGCAAAAGTGATATACATTCATCACCAAGGTCATTGTTGCTAATACATAATCCTAGTCCTATGTATGGTAACAATAGACAAAAGTATATCCCTTTTATTTTCCTGTTAATAAAATAACGACAACACTAGCACAAATCATCAGAATGCAAGTACTACTGTACTAGTTAGATAAACTTCAAAACTTGTGGATTGATCTAAGTAAAGTGATTAGAATACCGTGGTTGTTTGAGAAAAATCACCATCTTCACATGGTAACTTGAACCGGCACAATGGACAAACATGGCTAACCTTACACCACTCCACAATACACTTGTTGTCAAACTCGTGACCACAAGGGAAAGTCGCCACCATTATCCCGCTTTTAAACTCCTCTAAACAAATGGTGCAATGGCTAGCAATTGAGCTGGTCCTTCTTTTACTCTTGCAGTCAGCAACTAAGCTAGTCTTTGGTTTACTCTTGTATATTCTCCTACTCAAGGACTCTACTCCTTCCTTGCTTGCGGGTCTAAACCCGATATTCGTCTCGTAATCGTCGAGTGAGGCTCGAATCGCCTCTTCAAATTGAGAGTCATCGAGGAGTGATTCTTGACTTGAAGTAACTACATTAAGGGTCAACCACACTGACAAAGCGTAATATGGACAATATTCAGCCGAGGAAGTTATATTGACGGCTGTTTGAATGAATTTTAGCATTAGCGTGATAGCAACCAATTCATTTACTCCTGATTCTATCAAGAAGTCATAGAGTTCTTTTTTTCTAGGAGATGCTTCGTCTTCGATGAATTCTGTGGTAGGTAACGAACATGAGAACCTAGACCGGGTTAGTATCAGGTCCATGTCGACAGGACCGACTATATTTGTGTTGATTACGATTGTGCCGATTTCTTGAGGTTTAGGATTGGTTTCGATTTGGTACGTAAACACTGGAATAGCTTCCATAATGTGTAATATGCTGCCAAAGAAAAAAATTAGAATGTGGTGAATGGGAGAATCGAAAGTTGTATATTTATAGTATCTATTGAGGCGGTGGACTGGTCAACAATTTATAGAGATTTGAATATTCTAATTTTAATTATGTGTAATTTCCTTTTTCTTATTGGTTTCAGATTTTATTATTTAGTTACTACTGTTCTTTGTTTTCCCAAACTTTTCTTTTGCGGTATTTAATATTTCTCTTCTTTCTTTTTTTCCCTCACCATCTCTCTTTTTGTCTTTTTACTAAAAAGTCTTTTGTAAAGTCTCTTCTTTTTATATCCAAACAAAACCTCTTTTAGTCTACTACTACTACTTCCCATGTGGGATTAAAAGATTTAAACCTAGCAAAAAGAAGTCAAGTAAAGCCCATCTATGCCTAAGCCCAACCAATAGATGTAGTTTCATAAATACTCTGTTTTCTTTTGGACTGTTATTTTTTGTGAAGAAACTAGAAAGGGAGTTTGAATTAATCATACGTTCTCTCTTTCCTAATTGATCCCAATGCAGCCATGCCACGTCTGTAACATCATCGATTCTGTCTCTTTCACTTTCTCTCTCTCTCTGATGTGTATGGAAGCGAATCATGCGACTCCGATGCAACAATGGTTGGTGACAATTCATAGAAATAGAAGATTGGTTCAATATATGATACATGGTTTGATACAACAATCGGAGCAATCTCCCTCCGAGCAGGTTTCCCTTTCCTTCGTATCCACTGATAACTGCAGAAGCAATTTACAAACTAATTCCTCAATTCGATCTCTCTATAATGACTCAATCAATAATCAGAGGAAGCAAAAAACTCACCCGAAAGAGAAGAGGATACATCTGGTACAGATCCGAGTGATCCACATGATTCGACATCTCCATTGAGGCATAGGGTTGTGTTTATCTTTCCAGCCAGCGAGCGCCAATTTCGTAGCCAAGTAACCAATAGCTAAGCTAAGCCCGAAGAGAACAAGTCTAACCAGAGCAATCGGGAGGCAAATCACGATCTTAATCGCCTCGTACAATCCGCAAACTCCAGGGGTGTCGTTCCGAAATGGATCCACCGTCGTCGGACCGAGAACCGGAGGCTCGGCGTCGCTGAGGAACCGGAAAGGATTACTTGGATTGAGATGGTCAAATTCGAAACCACGTGAAACACGATTTGTGTGTTGTGTGGATAATAATTTGATAAGAATGAAGAAAGAAAAAGGATTATAGTTTTCTACAAGGTAGCTGGGTTTAGATCATTGATTTGTTGTGGCATCTAAACTGCTTAACAAGTGATTTTACAGCTGTAAGAAAATCAGATTGTACGTGATTCAGTTTTTGTCTTCCTTCAAAGAAAATATCACAAAGTACAACAGTACTTCTTCTATTATTGATCGCTTACGACTCAGTAATAACGGCCTTCTCTTTTGTAATGTTTTCGATGTGGGACTAAGTTGTCCATAAATTGTGTTCTTGTTCTGTTCAACATGAATTTGTCCTTAAACAAGGGACCTATAACGAAGCAATCACTGAAACAGTATACAATGGGATAAACTAAACCAAAAGATTAAACTAAAGAATTGTAGGGCTTTACCCCGAAGGGAGCCCTTCCAGAAATTCTCGAAGCACCTAAGACAAGCTTAGGTCAACGAGGGGGTTTGGAAATAGTTTTCAACCAGCAATAGACGCGCCTCGGTTAGTACCTCATTAGCTGCGTCATTGCCCCAAGCGCAAAGATGATTTTACTGCAACGAGAGCCTCTTCTTTTTATATCCAAAGAAAACCTCTTCACTCTACTAATCTTCACTCTACTACTACTTCCGATGTGGGATTAAAAGATTTAGCTTTACTTAGCAGAAAAGCATTCAGCTAAAAGCCCATCTATGCCTAAGCCCAACCAAACCAATATATGAAGTTTCGTAATCTCTTTCACACCTCTCTCGATGTGTAAGAAGAAGCTTGCGGAGTTGGAGCATCAATTAAGCGTTATGGAACTTGGGATCAGACGCAGGGAATGGAGCTTAATGCTCGAGAGATGATCCTATTTGTTTTATATTGTAAACATTCATCAATAAACGGGTATGGCTTATGTTTAACTAACCATGAAAACGGCATGACCAATATGATTTGGTCAATGCAAAGTTCAGGATTAAATTCCTCTATTACAATGGTTAGCGATTTCAGGTCGAGACGGATAAGTTAGCTGTTCATGATTCAAAATTAAAAGTACAGAAAAATATTTAGTTAGTTATGTATTTGTGATTTGTTGATATATATGTAGATAAGCAAGTTTAGATCATAAAGTCTGCCACAAAGTGATCAGCATATGATGATGCCAGCCTTGCAGGACAAGAAAGCTATAATTGTTCGATAAATGAACTTTTATACAACTTGGAATCTTCATCACATCGCTCTGTGAAACCACACATCGAAGACGAAATACTGTAGATCTACGAGAAAATTAGAAAATACATATACTATACAAAAGTACTGGTATAAGTCTTTGATCAGGATCAACATTTGTTGTTACATTGGCATTTTTATCATTAGAAAATACATGTATTGTTTGAAGTCTCTAACAATACATTTTGTTTATGGTCTCTTCCTAATGAATTTAAACAGAATATATTTATTTTCTAATTCATCTTTCAGATTTCAGGAACAAAACTGGAGTTACTAAAAATGTAAAATTCAAAAACGCCTTCGAAATAAACTTACCGTACAAGTTTAGTTTCCACACAATCTGTCGAAAACAAAACTTGAAAAAAGGGAACCTGTCAGACCGCCGTGCGACCACCCCGGCTAGGACTAGGCCAAACCGAGTAACGATCCTCTACAGCACCGGATGCATCCGAAGATGATCGTGGCCGTTAATCACGCTCAGATCGCACGGTCATGGATCATCAACCAGGGTTTGGGGCCTGTCTCCTTAGAAATCAAGGATTCAGAGGTACGAGCCTATAGAACAGATCCTGTTCAAGTAAGGTCGTGACCATAGATGCGTTCTCAGGCTTATAAATACAACAAGATAATATTATAACGCAGCGATGTGGGACTTTATTCAGCATCAAAAAGATATTTGACATGTATAGGGTTTGTTTAGAAGCACATGGGAAGGCCCACTTCTATTTAAAGCCCATTTTCTATCAATACAATTTCTGTAAACCGATCCTCTCTATTAAATTCTCTTGTTGCTTCCAAGTTCCAAAGTTGTCAGGGACCAAACTTATTATCAAACGGTTCACCTGAAACTATTTCTACATGGTGAGATGGAATGACAAAAAAAATGCCAGTATTAGAAATTTAGAATGTATACATGTCAAAATTATTTACGAGAGTCAAAGCACTTGAAATCCATAATTCTCTTCCAAGTTAAAATTCAGGATTATTCTTACAATTTCGGATTAATATAGTACGAAATACAAACGAGAGCAAGGGCACAAATGAAGTTCAGAGTATTCATGCAACAAGATAAGAAAAAGTCCTCATAAAATGATTAAGAGGTCAGAAGCAAAGTTGGTTTTCATAGTACCAAAACAAACTTTGATGCAATCAGTACCTCTGAAACCCATTTACACCCTTTAGTAAATAGTAAGTGTCAAATATTTTGCATATATATTAAGAGTTGAATGTAAAGCAAGAGTTAATAGTTAACGGAATCTTTAATATCCGCATATATTATAATTTCAAACTCAAGGATTGATGGGGTTTTTTTGTTTATTTCAAAACCCTCCAAAAATAGGCGTAAGCCGCTTAAGTGCAGAGAGAACACGGTATTCTTTAGTAAAAGGCGAAAGAATAGTTCGCTTTGTTCTCACTGCATGGCTCCGTAAATCTAATTTCAAAGCTATGCGTCTTATTTGTAATCGAGTTTTTTTCAGCGTTCCTGAGTAATGTACCCGATGTGGGATCTCAAGCATTTGATATTTGATGGGTTGGTATATTCGAGATTTTGGCTTGATGTTACCATCACTGAACCACCATCGGAGCAAGATCAAAGTTATTTAATTACGTTAAGTCTCTGCCTCTGATTTTAAACCCTTTGACTTGACTTGGCTTGGCTTAAGTAATAACAGAGTATGAGAAACAAATAAATGAGAAGACATCGTTAAAGCCTACATCAAGCTGAGCTAGTAGTTGGCTTATTCTATTTGTGACCAAAAAATGAATATGCATCAAGTTTGTTCTTCACTATAGTGTTCACCCAGTGAGAACAGACCACCAATAGGTAACAGAAGAAACATTTGTTCATGTTAATACAGACTAAGAGAAAAAGTAATACCCTCTGTAAATTTGAAAGAATAACAAGTCTGGATAGTAAATGTTTCAGATTTATTTTTAAAAATGATCTAGGCTAGGAGCTTCTAAGTAAGTTATAGTACCTTTTAAAATCATGCAATATCTATTAACTTTCTCCATTTTACTAAGAAGGTACTTGCAAATTGCAATGAATCGATATGTATTAGCAAAAACTAAATATACGCACTTCATCTTCATGATAGTAGATAGATATATGCATAACACTCTTAGACAAGTGATCCTCTACCGAAGAGGACAACAAACCAATAAACTAATGAAGCTTCCGGTTTATTAAGCACTAGGGTACTCTTGTCGTTGTGTAAAATTCAAACGAAGCAGTCCCTACACATTCTAGTATATTGTAGACAAAACCAACCACCTGTCCTAAGCTAGGTCTTAAGTACTGACATAAGAAAAAAGATTGAACTTGAAAATTGTTGACAAAGTAAGATTGAACTAAGCCTTGTAGGGCTTTACCCCGAAGGGAGTCCTTCCAGAAATTCTCGAAGGCCCAAGACAAGCTTAGGCCTTCGAGGGGGTTTGGAAATAGTTTTCAACCAGCAATAGACGCGCCTCGGTTAGTACCTCATTAGCTGCATCATTGCCCCAAGCGCAAAGATGAATTTTAATAAACGAAAGCCACCTCTTTTTATACCTAAACAATGTCTCTGAATTTTACTTCTTCTTCCGATGTGGGGCTTAACAAAATATACACTATTACAAACTTATGCACTTGGGACTTCTATTCTGCCCCAGAAAAACAAACCTGTTTATCAACATTTCTTAACAAAATATATCAAAACAAAAAACAGTATATAATTAACATTGATGATGGTAGGGACTGCGTGGACGCTGGTCCCCTCTGCCACAAATAATGACGCAGGCTCTCCCATTTAGGGAGACCTTAAGCTAAGCACCCCTCCTTAATGTGCAATGGGGGTCACTAGCTTAGGTCACTCTTCTTCTTGATCAAGAGTTGACCCCGTCCAGGTAAGTATTTTTCTTGGTCTCTTCACTTCTCTTTTTCTATTGATATTTTCCGGTCATATTTTTGTGTGTAAACGATGTGGAATAATAAATACATCTCATTTACACAATTATACACATCCTTTCGTGCAGAGCCGGCTCTGAGCCCAAGCAAAGCAAGCTTGGGCTTGTGACCCATAATTCTATAGAGAAAACCTTATATAGATTTTGGCCCTAGGTTTTACAAAAAAAAATATCATTAGAAGGAATTGTTATTTCTAGTTTCACTTGGTTTAGAGGTGGTGAGTTCGAATCTCACATTATACCTATATTAAAAAAAAAAACTTAATAATATTAATCAACAGCATATTTATTTTTCTGGATTGCAGCCTCTAGATTCTCAGGACGTGTAAAGCTCATGGAATCAAACAATGTGTTGCTCTTGTAAGCCTGAACAACAAAGATCTTTTCTGTTAAACACATGAGCCGTACGCTCTAAGCCCAGTTAAATGTTAGGTAGCCGTTATTACATTTTACATAGTTGGGTAATGTGTTCGAAAGAGAAGAAAAATCAAAATCTTAGAAAGAGAAGAAAGAATGAGTTTATCATATACTACATTACCCTTGCACAATATATACCGTGGGACAAAAATTAAAATAGAACGCTACTCGAAGTGAAATTGTTAACCAGGGTCGAGGATATTTCAAATTTAAAACTAACGAATTGATGGGGGTTTTATTACAAAAAACATAAATATATTAAAAGGCATGCATGCTCTAAACAAATCGGGATACTATATTAATATCACATACCTAAGAAAATGAAATAACTTACTAGTAGCAAACATGTTACAAAACTTGGCCAACTTGTTCCATGACGTACCACTTTTTGAAACACGAAAACGTGTTTTTTTTTTGTAACCTCAACCGACATGACGCGAGACGATGGTACGAGTTCTGAATATATATTCTCTAAATTTTATTTTGGGAGTACTAGGCCAAATTAGTTATTTTAGTTTTTACATCTTTTTGGCTTAATCAATCATAACTCATAAATTCATAACATTAAGTCAACAGGTATAGATATATATATATATATATGTATGTATATATAAACATATATATATTTGGGGATTAAAATGTAATGTAAGCGAAGAAATTCACGTTTTATCCTTCTAAGATATCGTTGATTGAGGAATAACCAAATTTCCCTGGTAAATTTATGCAAATATTCATATAAGTGTACGTATGTAGCGGTGAGTGTGTTTTACTGAGCATGAAAAACGTGAAGGGCATAAGAAAACTCGCAATCCAATCAGATGATAACACGTTGGACTATATAAAAGTTAAATTAAAGTTCAAAAGTACTGACTAAAAGCGACAAAAGTGCACCTTTTGCATTTTTTTTTTCCAAATATCACAATCACATAAATATATATACTATAGGTCTATAGGAGTTGATCATATCATTGGTTACGACCAATAATATAGATCTTGGAAAACGTATGTAAGATATCATATAAATCTTCCATTATCGTACCTTTAAAAAAATAACATATAGTTCACTATATTTTATATACACATAACTATCGAATAAGGACCTTTTGTCTGTTCTTACAAGTTGTTGGATCACACCTATCCACAGTTCATAGGTCGTAATATTTTAGATTTAAACATCGGGGACATTTGCCCTTTGTATTCATATAGCTTTGCCCCTGAACGGAATATAGATTGAGTTGAGAATCAATCTTGGCTTCGTTGATTCTCTATTAGCTAGTTTGGTAAACATACGAGGAGAGTTTGGTCTCTTCTAATTGATGTTTTAATGCCTCGCATCATACGATGAATATCCACACAATCTAAGTATAGAGTCCGACGTTAGAGAGTAGAGACAGTACAATTTTTCGAAGAGGCAAACCAAGAACTAAAACGAGTATGAACAAAGATCTATAATGATGTATCTACGCTATATTAAAATGTAGACATTCATGATAGCGTATACTAAATCAAAAGATATACACTACTATGCAATATCCTTGTTAAAAAATGAACAAAAATTAAGAACAACAAATATCCTCTCGTACAATGTAAAACGGACATGTAATATTATTTTATATAAGTCATACATATCTCATACATCTTTACTTCTATATATGTTCATCATACACTTAGCATTTAAATATGACTTATGGGAGAAGGAAAGGGACCAAAATAGAAATTAGACTAAGAAAAGTATTTGTTTTGATTTTGATGCATAAAAGAGTAGAGTGCGTGTGGACTCTACACAATGTACTGTATAATTGATTTCATTGTTGAATAAGATAGTCATAATTTCATACATTAATCTTGAATTCAACCGGAATATTCCAATATTAAAGGGTTAGTGGAAGTTTTTTTTTGAAGATCCAAGCATATCTAAGTACTTTTTGTTTGTCCAAAGTAATGGCTTTGTCTATGCTACAAAAAAAATTAATAAAAACAAAGCAAATGAAACATTAATGTTTTTAGTATATTTTAGATTAAGTTCCAAACATTATAGTAAAAACAAATCCACCTGTACTAAAAACACAACAAACAGAAAAAGGTAAAAAATCTATCTGTACACAACCATGGACCAAGTGGCCCAAAGTTTCTCTATGCACTTTACACCTCTTCTTCTTCTTTATAACCTCGCTCTTCTCCGTCTCCTTGATATTTCAAGCGAAACCAATTTTGCTCTCTTTCTTCTTTGTATGGCACTATCCCTCTTGTCTCACGAGATATCCGACATATGTATCGGCAAACCGCCGCTACGCTGTCTCTCCGCCGCCGTAGCCACCGTCGCTGACGCCATCGCCGCCCTCAAATCCTCCGACGAGCCTTTCCTCAGCGTCTGGAGCTGTAATCACGACGAAACCGATGCTGACGACGACAACAAGAACAAGTGCGACTGCGAGTGTCTGGGTAAGATCTGTATGGCTGATGTGATCTGTTACATCTCTAAATTCGACAACAACGTCTTGTCTCTCTCCTCTGCATTCGACGCATCCGTCTCTGTTCTTCTCCTCCCCAAATCCACCGTCGTCCACGTCGATGCTTCCTCCACGTACGTCGCCATTTCATATTAAAATCAACACATTAACTGGGTTTCTCAATTTCTGTTAAAAGTTTGATTTTGATTTTGTTTTCAGATTAATTGAAGCAATCGATTTGATAATCGGAGGAGCGCAGAATCTGATTGTTCCGATTCAGACGAAATCAATCGCGACGAGAAGAAGAGAACAGAAGCTCCTGACGCGAAACGCCGTCGCTTCACTCACCACCACCACAACCACAACCACACACAAGAATGGCCGCCAATTCTGCTGGATCACACAAGAAGACATCATCCGATTCCTTCTCGACTCCATCAGCGTCTTCTCTCCTCTACCGGCGATTTCAATCTCCGATCTCGGCATCATCAACAGCACACACACTATCCTCGCCGTCGATTACTACTCCCCCGCCGCATCCGCCGTCTCCGCGATCTCCCGCGCCATCTCCGACAATATCTCCGTCGCGGTTGTCGACGACGGTGGATGCGATCTAGAGGATCCGCGCGTGGCTTTAATCGGGGAGATCTCGCCGATGACACTCGCTTGCTGCGACGAGACCGCCGCGGCAGCTGTCGCGACACTCTCTGCCGGAAATCTGATGACGTACATCGACGGTAGCGGTCCGCCGGAGAGTCTCGTCAGATACGTCAGGAATCTTCTGGAAGAGAAAGCGATGGTGGGGTTGATCTCGCTCGTCGATTCCTTGTCGGGGTGTTCGTCCTCTTCCGACGAAGAGTCTCCGGCGGGGAGGACGAGGTCGTCTTCGTACGGGAGGTCGGTGAGTAGCGCGGCGAGGAATGCGAGGAAGTCGGTGGCGATAGTGTGCAACCGGAAGAGCTCGTTGATGGCGGTGATGATTCAGGCGGTTACTCAGAGGGTGAGTTATGTGTGGGTGACTGATGAAGATGGTTGTTTGATTGGTATGGTCACTTTTGTTGATATTTTGAAGCTTTTTAGGGGTTTTTTGAATGATAATTTTGATTTTTGTTAGACATTATTGATTTGAAACCTAGCAACAACAAAATAAAACTTGTTGTTTAGGATTTTGATTTGGTGTTAAGAGGCCATAAGACAAAAGTTCTGGAATATTTTGGTTTTGCATAATTTTCCTTCTTGTTTACCAAGAAGTTTTAGTTCTTGCATGTTTTAATTTTCCATTATTCTTGACTTTGCATAACCTTTTTCATATGGAGATAAATCTGTTCATTTTTGATGGATTGTTCCTATGTTAAGAATTAAAACGTTAACTATTCAACGGAATTATTCAAGTTTTTGTGTTAAAATATGTATATTTTAGGGTGAACAACTTGAATCAGTAAAAATGTGGAGGTTAGACCAAGTATTTCACCTGCAGTTTGGGACTCACGTCTAATGCTAAGAGAATGCAAAACTTGATGAGTGTCACGTCTAACTAAATTACTGAAAATCTAATGTTGTGATTTCATCTCTAAAGAACTTTGCAAGACTGACATATTGGAATCAAAATGAACAACTAGAAACAAAAGTTGTAGTAGGTAATGTGGATTGAAGAAAATGAAAGATTGATTCTCTTTAGTTGACAATTGACTTTAATTTTGTTTGTTTATTTAATCAAAACACACACACACACACACACACACACACACACACACACACACACACACACTACTTGGCTAGTACAATTTTGAAATATGGCTATATACAGTATGGGCAGAGATTTGGTTTGAAAATTGGACACCTTGCTGCTAACGCCGCGGGTCAAAAGCCACGTGATATTAAAATCGTCCACTGCATTAGGTACATGTTCTATTAATATGTGATTTAATAATGGGTTCTCGTGCGTCTTTGTCTCGTTTTGATTGTTAAGTTGACTACTTAAAATTTAAAAACAGGAGTGAAAGTTGGTTGAATAATTAAAGGCTGTTTGTTTGATAGCAATATATATGTATCATAGGGGTATGAGTCATATGACTAATCTAAGCATTATTTATCTAGGTCATATATAGAGAAATCTAAGGTATCTATATATTGGCATATTCAATAAAAATCCAAATGGTGTTCAATATAATGAAGAACAATGCATATATATAGCCTGATATATTTCGTAGGCCTGAGTTAGGTATTGAGTTGTATCTATTCGCTTCTAATTACTTCTACTTTCTCTGTATTTTAAGTTGATGAGTTACAAGAAAAGTGAGATTCTGATTATGGGTGTTACAGATGTACAAGTTTTCACGACTAACTTCGTACGCAAATGTGATGGGCAAGAAACGTTTATCGAAAAGGACTCGTAACCGAATAATGAAATGATTCGGTTATTCACTTAGATGAACATTTGCAAATACGTAAGTCATGAAAAAAACGAAATCATTTGAAAACTTACAGTTTGAGGACACTAGCTCGGAAAGGGAAATCCCATTTTGTTTCTATTGTCATTTGCTTCCACAATTTCCACGAAGTCGTGGAAACGTAGAATATAAATATCACGAAACATTATATAAAAATTCGTTTTTTTTTTCATAGTTAACTTTTTCTTGGGATCTATATACATGTGCCTGATGATCGATCTCCCAAAAATAGGACCAACAATTTTTACTAAAAAAAAGATTCGACCAACAAAGACCTTTTTGTTTTGTTTTGTATTTTGGACCCCATAAATATAAAATGTACATAATAATTAATAACTATAAATTTTGTTGCGTTGTAAACCGGCCCCAAATGTGGAGAATTGTATTTGATATACCCCTTTCTGTTAGTAACGACATCGATCTTGTCCATGAACCATTCGATTGTTGATTTCAAACAAGACTTTTTCTTTGAAGATCCGAAAAACGTGGCCAAACCCTTTTCGATGTTTTCTTTTCCTACTAAATGAAATTGAACGAACAAGTGTAACCTACCAAGATCTTACAAATAAACAACTCATGCTATAGTAAATAAACAGAAATAGAAAACAGAAACCTACTTAGTCGGGAAATGGCTAACAAAATCATGTAGGGTTTTTTGAAAAATGTGCATGTTGTGGATTTTAACCCTTCATTGTGGAAAGAATTGTAAAGGGGATTTACACCACTACTGTAATGCATGTTTTACAATATATTGCTACATTAAGCTCATGCTTGCTAGCTAGGCCTCTCCTCAGACTGGGCCTGGCTTCACACATCGAGCATCTCTCTGTCAATATAAATATGATCCACACTAGAAATTTCTAAACCCGACAAAACAGAGTTGGACAACTGTAGTATTCTTGCAAAAGATAAGAATTTAACAACGATAGTTTTGGGTGCATAGAGATAGTCATAGATAGCGAATAGATAGTTGGCCTTCAGCCATATTCTACTCTAATCTTGATGATCTAGCTAAGAAGCACAATTTTTCAATACTTACGGCTATGCCTGATAAAGTTTGGAAGTTGTGAAGCACTTACATAATGCTTTAAACAAACCTACTTAATTCATCATAATAAAACAAAGTCTCATCTAAAATCATTGCTATGATGCTATCACGAGAGTAAAGAACCAGAAAAAATCTAACTGCATTGTTACGTTACTACAAAAAGGTAAAAAAGGAGAGCAAAACGAATATTCTATTTCTGTTCTTCAGTTCTGTGCTGGCATACACGCACACGTATGGCCTTTTAAATTCTGTACTTGAAATTTGAAAAAGTTGTATAACGAGAAGTAAGACTAATGTGGAGCCCTCGTCGAAATCTCCTGCGGATTTTCCCCTTTTTCTTTCTCTTTTTCATGGAAATCACACGTTGCCCCAATCGTCCATGCAAGCGATTACGTCACTTTTGACACAGCACTAGAATTGTTAACAATTTTCAGTGTGTTTAACGAAGTAATAACAAAAACCAACAAATTTAACGTGAATTTCAAGACCACATATTCCGATGCATTTATTACAGTTCCAGCTAACTTTCCCTAAAGAGCTGGACAGCTTATCTAATCGTCATTATTGTTGGTTAATTAACTTTCTTCTACTTAAAAAAGAAATAGTTGTAGTTGTATCTCGTATTTTATTTTTTTTCAATTTCGATGTAAATTTGATCCTTGTTTTTCTAATTTTTGCCATCAATCATAAACTTAAAAAACTATAGAACCCAAAAACTGATAATTGATACAAATGAAAAATAAAATAAAAAGAATAGTGAGAAAGAAGTGGGCCCCAGTCTGAGTGAAAAAGTGAGAGTATCATATCATGTGGGGAAGCTTTTTTCCGGTATCTGTCGAATCTTCGCTCTGCCTTTCCTCCTTTGGTCGGCTATTTTAAAATTAAAAAATAAGCAATTTTGATTTTATTTGACTTTACACAAACCATATGAACATGAACGTCTTTAGATTTTCTACAGTGAAAAATACTACTAATTTCGATTTCTACAATTCAAATTCGTCTTCTTCCTTGTGCAAACATTTCATCTCTCTCTCTCTCTCAACGACCTGTATTGAATCTCATTTGCTCCGGTGATCGGTCTGAGAGAAGTTTACAGCCGTCGCGTTACAGAACGGTGGGATTTTCCGAATTCATCTGAGTTCAAAAATCTTACCAAAAAAGTTTCAAAATTTCTGGGTTTCGATCGAAGTAGAATCTCAGCTTTTCTTAGCCAAATCAGATTTCGGAGATATCCCCTACTGATTGGAGATTCCGATTGTTACTTCTTCGAGAAAGCTCGATGGGTTCTTAAATCAAAGCTTTGGGCTTTAAATATCTAGTTTCAAATGATGTGATTTTCGTTTTTCAAGTTTCCAAAGTTTGAAGCTTTCGTCGCCGAACAATTGCGTTCTGAGTGAAGAAATCTGATTAAAGAAATGGGAGAAGGAGAAGAAAACGAAGCAGAGTCAAATGAGAGATCTTTGGCATTATCGCCTACTTGGTCCGTTGCTATTGTCTTAACCGTCTTCGTTGTTGTCTCTTTGATCGTTGAGCGCGCCATTTATCGCCTTAGCACTGTGAGTATATATATATATCCTCCATTGAATCATCTGTTTCATGATCCTGAACCTTTCTAACTTTTCTCCTTTTGTTCTCAGTGGTTGAGGAAGACAAAGAGGAAACCTATGTTAGCTGCACTGGAGAAGATGAAAGAAGGTTTCTTCTTTGATAAAACCAAAACTTAATGATCATTGTGTTTTGTTTTGTTTCCTAAATTGGTATAATGTTAATTTCAGAGTTGATGCTGCTTGGCTTCATATCACTTCTTCTCACAGCTACCTCTAGCACAATAGCCAACATATGCGTCCCTTCAAGTTTCTACAACGA
The DNA here is from genome assembly GCA_902728155.2 of Microthlaspi erraticum. Taxonomy (NCBI): domain Eukaryota; kingdom Viridiplantae; phylum Streptophyta; class Magnoliopsida; order Brassicales; family Brassicaceae; genus Microthlaspi; species Microthlaspi erraticum. The sequence goes on from CACVBM020001278.1 coordinate 28,645, forward strand.
CAGATTTGTTCCTTGTACAAGATCCGAGATCCAAGAGGAGCTTGAAAGTTCAAGCGACTCATCTGTCATCAAACGGAATCTTTTATCCAAATCCCTCTTCTTCAACATCTTTAGAAGAAGACTGGAAGACATTAACCACGCTACTTGCAGCGAGGTAACTTCAAATAATTGAAATCTTTAGAACCATTAGCATTAGAATCTGCTTTGTTAGGTGACTAAATTTATCAAATCTTGCAGGGGCATGAGCCGTTTGTTTCATACGAAGGTCTTGAACAGTTGCATCGCTTCATCTTTATAATGGCGGTTACACATGTCACTTACAGCTGCTTGACCATGCTCCTTGCAATCGTCAAGGTAGTTTCGTTTTTTTCCCTCAGCTGCTCCACAACTTCTTGTATAAGCAATTTCAGGGGATTTGGTGTTTGAAAGTGTGTTTTTTTTCTCTGTTTTCATCTGTGAAGAAACTCTGTTATCAACATTTGGTCTGCTTCTCTATACAGATTCATAGTTGGAGGATCTGGGAAGATTTAGCTCGTATGGATCGACACGATTGCTTAACTGGTGAGCACTAAAGTGCTGTTACTACTTATTCACAGTGGCATAATCTCATAATGTTGTTAACAAGTGTCCATGTCTCCAGTGAGAAAAGATTGATGATAATTTGTGTGTTTCTTTTTGTGGCAGCTGTGGCGAGGGAGAAAGTATTCAGAAGGCAAACAACTTTTGTGCAGTATCATACAACTGCTCCTCTTGCCAAGAACAGATTGCTTATATGGGTGGTAAGATTTTCTTCACTTCCTTTCTCTAGAAAGCTTGATGATAATAATTTTGAGTCATTTGTTTAATTAGATCATCAAATCTGTTTTATGCTTTGCAGACGTGTTTCTTCCGGCAATTTGGACATTCTGTTGTTCGTTCTGACTATCTTACTCTCCGAAAAGGATTCATTGTGGTGAGTGATGATACTCTCTATTGCCATATATATATATGAATGTTTTTGCTGTTTCCACTCTCGTTTTCGATGTTACAAACTTAAAACTATACATAATAGGTGCTTTGCTTCCTTTTTCTTCTTCTTGTATGAGCAGAATCACCACCTCACATTGAAGTACGATTTCCACAGCTACATGATTCGTTCTATGGAAGAAGAGTTCCAAAGAATCGTTGGTGTGAGGTAAACTAATATTGGATAAAAAAGGATGCATGATATATTGACTGAATAGTTTTGCTTCAATGATCTTCTGCAGTGGGCCGCTTTGGGGGTTTGTAGTTGCTTTCATGCTCTTTAACATAAAAGGTATGGATGAGTAAAACCAAAACACAGATATGATCATATTTTAAGATTTCTTATTTTTGTAAATCTTCCATCTTGATATTGCAGGATCAAATCTTTATTTCTGGATAGCAATCATTCCTGTAACAGTAAGAACTATCATTTCAATCTTTCTCGCTTTCTGTTTTCGAAACATGGCAGGTTTAGGAAAAAGTTTCATTCTTATTTTTGACCAGCTTGTTCTTCTGGTTGGTACCAAGCTGCAACACGTAATAGCAACTTTGGCATTGGAGAACGCTGGTTTAACAGAATATCCTTCCGGAGTGAAGCTGAGACCTCGTGACGAACTCTTCTGGTTCAATAAACCAGAGCTTCTCTTGTCACTCATCCACTTCATTCTATTCCAGGTTTGCAAATTTCTTTACTTAAACACCATCCTTCTCATCGAACCAGTCTTGGTAAACTGACAGCTAATTTCTTTTTGGTCTCTCCAACAGAATTCTTTCGAACTAGCTTCCTTCTTCTGGTTCTGGGTATGACCAATGAACCAAACCATACATTACATTGATCTTTGGCATGTTCTTGTGGACTTACAATACATTTGTTCTTGATTGTTTCTTCAGTGGCAGTTTGGTTACAACTCTTGCTTCCTCAAGAATCATCTCCTTCTTTACTTCCGACTTATATTAGGGTAATGAAACCTTTTTTCTTCCTGCCTAAAGACTGTTGTTACATTTGTCTCATAAGTTTGGTTTCCTCGTTGTAGTTTTGCTGGACAGTTTCTATGCAGCTATAGCACACTGCCACTATATGCACTAGTCGCTCAGGTACAATTGAGAAAGTCTGTTCGACTTTTTGATAGATTCTGTTCAGAGGATAATGGATTGTGTTCATCATCTCTTTGATTCTACAGATGGGAACAAACTACAAAGCGGCTCTGATACCTCAGAGGATAAGAGACACGATTCACGGCTGGGGTAAAGCGACCAGAAAGAAGAGAAGACACGGGTTTTATGGCGACGATTCGACTGTTAGAACAGAGACAAGCACGGTTGCGTCTATTGAAGAATATGATCATCAGGTGCTTGATGTTGCTGACACTTATTCAGAACAAGAACATAAACAAGAACAAGGTGTTGAGCTTGAGTTGCAGCCTATCCAACCTCGTGGTAGTGCTGCTTCTGTTTCTGTACCTAATGAGTCTTCAAGTAGAGTTGGAACACCTCTTCTTCGGCCTTGTGTCTCCATTTCCTCAGCAACGAGAACAGAACCTATGGAACCACTCTCCAGATCGTCTTCATTGCCACTGAGAAGAGAGTGATATTTACATATACATATTAAGTTAAGATACAAGTTTGTAGAATTAGAAATTTTTTTATCAAAAAAAAAAGAAAATGTTTGTAGAAGTAATTTCAGTAGAAAACATAACGTCCTCTTCAGCTTCAAAATGTGTTTGTGAACACGTACTTCACACTTAGAAGTACAGAATTGTCGTAATAACAATCTAAAAGCTTTCAATTCGCATTTGGAACAATATAAAGTAACTTCAAATCTCTTAAGTCTAGTCGCAACACTAATACTTTTGTTGCTTCAATAAAATTAAATTCCAATATCTATTAGCAAAACATGAAAATTTGATACCCACATCCGCTCCGAATTAATCAAGCGGATGAAATATGTATAGATTTATTGATCTTAAATTGATCTTAAAAAAGGGAACCTACTTGACCTATAGATTGTATATTTGATACCCACATCTGTTCTGAATTAATCAAGCCGGTCTAGCGGGTAACCCGCCACCCGTCATATATGACAAACAAATTAAAATTAAAGTAATTTTGTTATATATATATATATATATATTAACGTACTAAACAGATATCTAAACAACAAGACATAGGTATTGATTGGTTCACTCACTATCACCCGCAAACATTGCATGTGCAAGTGATAACGGCTTTTAGTGTTTGAGAACAATGATGGAAAATGGCTTTTACGTTTCGTACGCTCCAATCCTCTCAAATTCAAAGCTGCTTCCAAGAAGCTTGTGATTGCAAGCAATTGCACGTGCAAAATTGAAAACAAACAAATATTTAAAAGTATTATTAAAAATCAAAATATTATAATATTTTAATATTATAATGGTGACTGTTTTTACTTAATATTCACTAACCACATATATATATATATATTAATTTTTTACACAAAAGTTCTCTAGATAAATATAAATTTTTTTTTCTATAACTTATAAAAATTTAACAAACCAAAGAATTTATATTTGACATTAATCTTCACAAAATAAATATTTTTTTCCATTAAAATTATAACTTCATCCAATTTAGAGAAAATAGAATAGGTATTACAAATGATTTTACATTGAATTAGTTACTTTTATAAATTATTAAAATTATATATTTTGATATTTTATAATTATGAAATATGTTTGTATTGTTAATTTATTGTTTAACCGCTACTGCATCTACAAGTTAACTAGTCACAAATATCTCACAAACGCACCAATTTCTAACCGTTTAACGCTACTAACCATAACCGTCCACTTATGCAAACTCCTCCATCCTCAACCGCATCAATTAAACTAATCAGGCCTACTAATAATGTTCAGTTTGGGAAAACGGCATAAAGAGTCTAATGACTGATGAGTTTCCTCACCTTGATATCATCAACGATCTCTTTGGAGACAAATATGGTTTGATGGACAGTCGTATACTGTATACCACAATGTTTCAACAACAGCCATTACTCATATAATAGCACTGCGGATCTTGGGATTCCTGGCATAATATAGAGTTATAGTGAATATATGCCACATTTTTAAGAAGAAAAATGTGACTGCATTCACTACAACTCTGTGACATGCCAGGGATCCCAAGGTTGCAGTGTCATTATATGAGTATTTGGCATTGTTAAATTGTTGTGGTATACGATATAAGCTACTGCCTATCTACCATATTTGTCTTCAAAGAGGTCATTAATAATATCAAGTTCACATAACTCATCAGTTATTAGAGTCTAAGCCGATTTCCCACTGAACATTATTAGGTTGTAACTAGTTTATTTAAAACCATAATATATTTAATAATATTTTTTTAAAAATTAAGAGATATTCTAATCATAAAATAAATAAATAAAATTGATATTTTTAGTTAATACTTGTTAGAGACATATCATAATTTTATATTTATAGTTTAAATAAAACAAAACTTCTTTGATAAATGTTCTCTTCATCTAAACAAAAAAATCTAACAGTTAAAATTCTCTTAATCTAAACTGATTTATCATTTCAAAAATTCATTTCTTAGCGAAAATCACATCCAGATTAATGAAATTAGAAAATAAATATAAGTATTATACATATATTAGTTTTATAAATTTACTTACTAGTTATGCTGAAATATTAATTTTATAATTTTCATAATAATGTAGTTTTGATGTTTTTATTGTTATAGAATGTGATTATATATATAAATTATTGTCTAACCGCTTCTGTTGAACCATTCATAAGTAAGCCGCAAATGCATCAATTTTCAACCGTTATACCAGTCGTACAAACCGCTTAATAATTTTCTTAACCACAATCACCCGTTTCAGTAAACTCCCGCAACCGGACCCTAAATATAACTACGAATATCACAAATTATGTGTTATTATTGTCATATGCTTCGAAACCTCGAAGCCAATTACGAACACATATCAAGGCTTGAACATATTGTGAGAGAAAACACGTTCTGTACTTAAGACCCGTGATCCAATGCTAAAAGAGGACTCAAACCCTATTAATATGATATGTATGCTTAAAAGATCAGAAGCCACCCTAGGTAACTCTTCAAAGCGATGATAAATCGTTTTTTCCAGAAATTCAAGACATCTAAACTTGAAAACATCTTCATAACTACTAATGGTTTAGGTATAAATCCAAAGCAGATTTCCCACTAACACTTACTTTTTTCTTGGAAAGTTGTTTTGTTTGTCACATTATAATTGTTAACATCAAAGACAACAAGAAATTCACAATTAAGACTTAGATTTCCTTTCATTTTCACCAAGAAATTTCCTAACAATGCTTTAATGGAGAACATAACTTAACCAAACAAACAAAATCAGTTACATTCAATTGCAGATTTTTAGAAATCTTCTAAACAACAAATACTTAAAAATACTACTAATTGAATTTTGAAACTACCTACTTTAATGATAATATGAGAGGTATAGAGTAACAAGAAGAAAAACCTGGTGAAAGAGAGAGATTTGTTGAGAGCTATTGTCGATTGGAAACCACTGAAAAAGAGATTCGACGACAGAAACACAGAGGCATAAACATGTCGAGATACATAGAGAGAGAAAGTCGGTTTGCATAAAGGATTTGATAGATCTATAGTTTGAGATGTGAGACAAAGCGAATTAGAAAAAGAGAATCGCCGCCGTCATAAGCAAAGAAAGAGAATGAAGAAGTGAGGATAAACGATTAGGGATTTATAGTAAAACCTAATAGGTTTTTTCTCTTTTATATTGAAACGACACACAGTTTTAATCAAAACGATAAACACTTACAAATTAAAAATTTAAAACCATACCCATTCCTCCAAAAAATAAGATATGCACTTGTCCCGCCAGGCCTAGCCCAACTAGCTATTGGACCCTATGCAAAATTAATAAAATTATAGTCAAATAATTTTTGTAAATTCTGTACCTTTTTGCAATACTTTTAAATTTCAAGACCTTAAATCTTAACGAGTTTTTTTTGTCAAAAAACGTAGAACCCAATGCAAATGCACTCTCAGCCCATGCTTAGGATCGGGCATGTATCCCGCAATATACAAAAATTGACCTGGATAACGTGCTTAAATTTGACGGTGAGTCTTAAATGGCCAAACCCGCTGTTTGATTCAAAAATGCCTACTTAAAACCAAAAAGGAGTTAAATATAATGCAAACTTATAAATGTATTATTTAGTTTCGACAGTGATGTCTTTGTGTCATATCATACGGAGTATAAATTATAAAACCGTAAAGCAGTCTAGAATTTACCATGAACTGGACTTGAACATTTGATATTCTCATATTCATGGCATTCAGATTTACACAAATTCTTTTGGATTATTTTCATAATTCTGACCATTAGTCTTATTTGTACAAGATAACAAAAGATGTTCAATCCGGATCGGTTAGGCTTATGATTAGCTGGGAAAAAATAGATTTATATAAAAATAGATTAAAAACCGATAACATTCCAAACAAAAGGTGTATACACTACCATTTATAATATGTAATAAATAAAAGTATTTATATTAAAAATATTTACATAAATATTTATAATATGTAATTACATATTATAAATATTTATAATATGTAATTTATATAAACAATTCAACAAAAATTCCGATAATAAATAAAATTATGCATTCAAACTAATTTTTTTTATAATGATTGAATATAATCTCATAAAACTATTTTAAAAGAATTATAAATTATAATATTGGTTAATATAAATTATAATATTGGTTAATATAATATCAGAATATTGGTTTTTAATATAAATTATAATATTGGTTAATAATTTATTTCTTCATTAACAGGTTATGATGTTTTTCTCCTAGAAATTAATGTTTTTTTTCTAAATCCAAAAATTGAATTATTTTGGGTTAACAATTAAATAATTAAATAGAAATTTGAGTTAGGTTTGTTAAACTGCAATTTCATTATATATGGGATGTAATTAGGAGTGTTAAAATGGATAATCCAACCCATCCAACCCATCCAACCCATTATCCTAATGGATTGAATAATAATGGATGGGTTAATCCAATCCATTTAGGAAATGGGTTGGTTTGACCCTCATTACCTATTTAACTAGATGGTTTAATTGGGTTAATGGATGAATGGGTTAATGGATAATCCATAAACAAATATAACTAAAGTAGATTAAACAAAGGAGAAATAGTCCGAGAGAGATCGATCGAGAGAGTGAACGAGATGTAATTGGTTTCAGCGAAAGAGATGCAATCATGTTAGATTTGGTTTAGTAATTGGGTTAAAATTGGTTAACCATGGTTATCCACTAACCCATTACAAATCAATCCATTTTAATCCAACCATTTGATCCTTAACCCATTTGATCCTTCACCCATTAAAACCATTAACGCATTAGAATCCAATTTTTGTTTCCATTAGGGTTGATGGATTGATTGGGTTGGATCAATCCATGGATTTGGATCCATTTTGACACCGCTAGATGTAATAGTCTACAATAGTGTGTGCGTAATGTAGTGGTAAGCCTTGCTTCCTCTTAACATTGAGGTCACGAGTTCGAACCCTCGAAGAAGGAAATATTAATATGATTGTCAAAATGATGTCGTTTTGACTTTGACTAATCGAACTTCCAAAGAGGATGAAGGAATCAAGAGAGTTTTGGTTGGTAATTTTCTAGGGATTTGGGATCGGAAAGAGATCTATTATCTATTTGGAATCAAAACATCTCGTTCTCGAGTTTCAAATACGAGCAAGGTATGTATGTTATATGAGTTTAATGATCTTCAGTTTCACTCTCACTCGTGTCTCTAGTAGTTTTATTTCACATGCCACTCGATCAATTAGGGTTAGTGTATACTTCGATTTGGGAAAAATGAAAATCGAAATTTCACTCATCAAATTAGGGGTCTTCTGTACAAGAAAGTTGGTAAATTGTTTGACTCTATTAGCTACTGACGATGGTGTATATGTTCTCGCAGTTACAGCTGTCTGCAATTGCAGTGAAGTGACAAATTTTGAAAGAAATAACAAAAGGTCAACTCTCAGTTTATGAAGGTTAGATTGAACTCTCGCTTTCTTGTCCTATTTATTCACTTATCTTGATTTTCATTGCTGATGTGCTTGATTTGTCTGTAAATTAAAGAGTTTCTTTACCGTTTCTATTTGATTTGCCTTATTCTTCTGTTTGAATCATTCATTATGTTTCATGTATGTCGGGACAAGGGTTGTTAAAAGGGTTTACATATAATACTGGATAAAGCATGGGTACATCTATGCAGATACATTATCTATATACTCTTTTGGATATAGTATACTTGTTAATGAGGCAGAACATAATAGTTTTTATTTGTCTTTCTATTTGTTTGGCATGAACTTTAGAGTTGATCCTGCTTATGAATCTGGGGTTCGGAATTTGTGAATGCTGTTAGTGCCACATTATATGCCCATGCACTCACTGTCGAAATAACAATAGGCATTCGTCTAGTGAAGTAGTATACCATTTAGTTACTAGGGGAATGGATGAGGCTTACAAGATGCGGAAAGATTGGTATCATCATGAAGGTCCGTGTCCTGAACTAGGTTACAATGCAAATAAGTGGAATGATGAGATATTGAGGTTATATAAAGCAGCTGAGTACTTAGATGAGGATATGACTTATAAGGATATCGACTTAGGCGAGTTGGCTGAGGGTGAAGACAAAAGAGAACATAAATTTCTTGCAAAGCTAGCTGACGCTGAAATGCCTCTATACCAAGCTGCACCAATCATAGCAAGCTGTCTGCTATTATTTCTCTATTCAGGATTAAGACACAAAATGGGTGGTCCGACAAGAGCTTCAACGACCTGCTTGAAGCATAGCCTAACATGTTACCAAAGAATAATGTCCTTCATACATCAACTTATGATGTGAAGAAATTTCTGAGATCTTTTGATATGGGTTATCAAAAGATACATGTTTGTGTGAACGACTTGTCTATTCCGTAAGAAGTACAAGAAACTTGATACATGTCCGAAATGCATGACATCGAGATGGATGACTAACAAGCACACTGGTGTAGTGAAGAAGGGTGTTCCACAGAAGGTGTTAAGGTACTTCCCTATTATCCCGCGCCTTAAGAGAATGTTTAGGTCTGAGAAGAAGCGACTTCCCAGCTTATGGAAGCCTTGCTGGCTGCAAAGTTAAAAGGAAAATGGGTTGTCTTATATGCGGAAAGAACACAAACAGCTTGTGGTTGACTAATAGCAGAAAACACATATACATGTGTCACATGAAGAGTCTACCTCCTACACATGCCTAGAGGGGAAAGAAGACTTGGTTTGATGGTAAAGTTGAGAATGAGATCAAGGGAAGAATACTTACGGGGAAAAATATTTCCTTACTACTCAAAAATTACAAGAATGACTTTGGGAATAAAAAGGAAGATGGTAGGAAGCAATCTAGAACTGCATTTGTGGGAACAACATCTGACAATGAAAACGAAGACAATGCATCAGATGATGAAGAAGAAGAACAAGAACAAGAAATTGACGAGTAAGAGTTATCAAGATGAAAGAAAAGATCTATACCATATTGGGAGGTATATGTCAGAAATTGAAGTCGCATACTATTAAATTATATCTATATATTACTATATTTATTTAACATGTGTCTTGTTTTGTTTGTATATGTTAGTAACTTTCTGTAAGACATAATTTAGATGTGATGCACATTGAGTAAAACATAGCTGCAAGTAATGTCTAGGCTCATACCAACATAATTGATACAAGAGATGATGTTGTGATCTATAGAGGAGGTAACGTCTAGGCTCATACCAACATAATTGTAAATTTGTAACTCAATGTTTATGAAATTGTTGATCAATGTGAGGTTAGTAACAAACCATAATCTAATATTTTTTTTTCATTTTTTTTTTGTGTTCAAAATATGATTTTTCATTAATTCCCTCAAACAGTATCTGATTAAGGTCAACCAAAACGTTTTTCGCTAATCTATCAGCCAAAGCATTATTTTCTCTCAACATTTAAACCTATAAAATCATATATAGTAATAAAATAAAAACAAAGCAAAATTGTGAATCAAATTATTCAAATCTAAATATAATATTTTTGAAAAAATATAATCTCCAAGGCGCGAGAGAATCACCTAGTATTCTTCTAAAAAGGTATTATTATGATTCGCTCAATAGAATTATAAATTAATTTTCTCCAAAATCTCTTTTTTTTTTCCATTTTTTTCCACCCAAATTAAATTAATTATCTTTGGTCCCCTTTGGTTCCTTCTTCTTTTCGGACACTATTTTGTCTATCGTCCCCGGCGGCGGATTCGAAACCCTAAACCACAGATTCAGATTCCGTCAATCTCCAATGGAGGAGTCTCAAGCTAAGATGGAAGCTCCAGCTTTCCTTTACGACACCTTACCCGCACTATCCTTCTCAGACTCGAATCAATCGCCGACGTCGAATCAGTCTCCGGCAACGCTCGGCGATTCTCACTTCTACTCCGTTTTCCGCAACGACATCGCCGATCTCACCGTCGACACCACGCCGGTGGAATCAGAGACGGTGGATTTCTTATCGCTGGACGTCGACGACGCCGGAGCGACTGAGAACGGCGGCGGATTTGTAACGCCGGTCGTGGCGTCGAAGAAGAGTAGAAAGAGGAAGAAAGGCAAAGAAGCTGAGGAGCCCAGATTAGAGACTAACAACTGGTTTAGTGAGAGCAGCTTCTCTAAAATCCCAATGCTTCAATTGCATAAAGGTATTAACAAAAACAATTCCTTCCAAAGTTGAGTTTTTTTTTTTTTTTTTTTATTCGATTGCTTAGTGGAATAGTAATGAAAAAATTGATTCTCTTTCGGTGTGGAAACTTGTTGAGAAGCTTGTCTTGTTTCGGTGTTTGATGTTGCGCAGAGATAGTAGATTTCTGCGATTTCTTGTTACCAACACAAGAAGAGAAAGCGCTGCGTGATGCAGCAATGGACAATGTTAGAAGTGTTATTCAATATATCTGGCCGAATTGCAAGGTACAACCTCAAGTTTACTCTCTCTCTCTCTCTTTCTGTGAATGTCCTGTAATTCAAATTCGTAATAGCTAAATTCATGTTTATTTCTCTGTTGAAGGTTGAGGTTTTTGGATCATACAGGACTGGACTTTATCTTCCAACAAGTGATATTGATGTAAGTGTGATCTTTTCACTTGTTTTTGTTTGGTTGATTATGTGATCACAAGTAACAAGAAGAATAAGGAAGTTCGGTGTAACTTCACAAAGGCCTTAGAGCTTAGATACAACAAGAACAAGTTGAACATTTCATAGTTGCCTGTAAAGATTCATTTCTAAATCTTTTTTTTTTTTTTTTTTTTTTTCCTTTTGGTTGTGTGTAAAGGTGGTCATTTTGGAATCTGGTATCACTAATCCTCAACTAGGTCTACGAGCACTCTCCAGGGCATTGTCTCAAAGGGGGATTGCGAAGAATATTCTGGTAACTTCGACTTTTTACTTTATAACATGGTAGTATCTCATAGAGACCGTGTCTGATAATTAGCTCTCTCATTGTGCAGGTGATTGCTAAGGCTCGTGTACCAATCATCAAGTTTGTCGAGAAGAAAAGCAGTATTTCATTTGATCTAAGGTTATTGTTTTACTCTTTACCTACCAGCTTCCCTCTCAGATTGTAGGCGGATTGATTTCTAAGAAATTCTCAGAGAAACTTTGAAATTTTAGCCTATTCAATAACCTCAACGAAAGCTTTGTGGTTTTATGCTTTGATAAGAAAGCTCAGTAGTTGCAGCAAAGATATACACATACATGACTGTGTGAATGGATTATGTGAATTGTGAATTAAGTTAGTATGAGTTATTTAAGTTTGGCACTGGCTTTGCAGTTTTGATATGGAGAATGGACCAAAGGCAGCTGAGTTTATACAGGTTTGTGATTATTATATTTCTTATCTGGTCTTGTTGCCCTAGATTATTCTCAGAACCTTTTGTGAATTCCAGCTGAATATAATCATGTCGATTCAGTAAAATAACTATTGGATTATTTTCCAGGATGCTGTATTAAGGCTGCCTCCTCTACGACCATTATGTCTAATCTTGAAAGTATTTCTACAGCAGAGAGAACTCAATGAGGTCTGTAAAATACTCTACTTTTTCTACTATCTATCATCTCGCTTCACAGTGCCAAACATTCAAACAAAAATTTGTCGTCAATGTCTTTTGCAGGTGTACAGTGGTGGAATTGGTTCGTATGCACTTCTCGCAATGCTCATTTCATTTCTCAAGGTAGAAAGAGTGTTTACTTGATATTCCCCAACACACCGTCATGGCATTATCTTTCACTTACCTTTGTTTCTTTTTATGAAAACAGTACCTCAAAGATGGTCGAAGCCCACCAGAGCATAACTTGGGAGTTCTATTGGTATGTTTTTTTTTTTGTCAATGCAATCCGAATAAAAGCTTTTGATTGTATTGGCTTCATCGAAAATCTATCTTTCAACTTTCTCACATTGTAGGTCAAGTTCTTCGATTTTTACGGGCGTAAATTAAACACCGCAGATGTTGGTGTATCTTGCAAGAGAGGAGGTTCCTTCTTTTCAAAGTCCAACAAAGGGTAAGTAATAATTAAAACCGACACTGGAGAGATTATTTTACTTGATTCTCATCGTCATGATCTAATCTTTCTCGTTTTTGTCTCTCCAGTTTCTGGAACCCAGCTCGGCCAGGGCTCATCTCTATCGAGGATCCACAGGTCAGCTTCTTCAATCTCTGGTTTCGTATAAACGATATACATTGTATATTACAAAAGGTTTAATTTGTTTTTTGTTGGATAATCAGACACCAGAGAATGACATTGGCAAGAGCTCATTCAACTACTTTCAGGTTTCTCTATTCACTTCTCTAAATAACTTTCAAGATGATGATTATAATATACTGATTAAAGATGGTTTCTTTATATTACAGATTCGATCAGCCTTTGCAATGGCTTTATCTACTTTAACAAACGCAAAATCCATCCTAGCGTTAGGACCAAACCGAAGCATCCTCGGCACGATAATCAGACCGGACCGGACTCTGTTAGAGCGCAAAGGAGGGAAGAACGGTGACGTGACTTTCAACAGCCTGCTTCCCGGAGCAGGAGAGCCGTTGCCGATGCAGGGTAACGAAAACGGGCTATTCTGCAACTGGGATCTCGGCGAGGAAGAGGAAGAAGGTTCGTTCCCGAGAACTCCTCTAGTTGTAGAGACTCCTGGTAGCAAGACGAAAGAGTCTTCTCGGAAGAAGAAGAAGAAGAGCAGCAAGAAGAAGATGGTGGTGGTTTCTGATGATGATGAAGAGGAGGAGAAAGAAACGAGTTCCAAGAAGAGACGACGGAAGAACAAGGCCAAGAATGGAAAGAAGGCGGCGGCGGCCGGCAATGGTGAATTCAGCTGGAGCTACTGAGAGATGGTTTCAGTTGGAAAAACTGTAAATTTTTATAATTTGGTAAAAACAGATCTAGTGCTGTTGTAACAAATTAGAAAAATTTACCATCAGTTTTGAGTAGGGTCTAAAAATTATGTAATGTTATTGAACAATTTAGTTATTATCAATTTTAAATTTACACTTACATTTTGTTTTGTTTGTTTGTTTAGTTTCAGTTTTCAAACTTTCAATCATTATCAATTAGGATATTTTTCATCCGTATATTTATCAAATAATTTAAATGTGGTGTAAGCTAAAAGACGAAGAAGAAGCTGTTCGTTAATTATCGTGGTCGTCATTAACATCAACATCATCATTATTAAGCATACGCGTAAATCACCTCTCTCTCAAAATCTTCGAATCCCTGAGATCTCTCCGACTCCGCCTTCTCCTTCGCGATTTCCGAGGTTTTTTTATCAATCGTCGTCGTCTTCATTTCATCTCTTTCGATACGGTAAGTTCTGAAATTCTCTCGAGTGGTTATTGGTTTCTTTGATTTTCCGTCTAGGTCAATCACGAGTTCTGATGAATGTAATCTGAGGGTTTTCCAGCTCCGGAAGTATCCGTTTTCATCCAATTTTCTGGATTTAGGAAAACTGAATTGGGTAAAGTTTTTGATTCTCCAAGAGTATAGGAGGAAATTGCAAATTTGAATAAAACTCTTGCCTTGGAATCGTAATAGTAGTTTCATTGATTCCCAAATCTGTGATTGACTTGCTTAATTAGGTTTTAATACATTATCAATACATCTCGTTGGTTTCAATCTCAAGAAGCTACATTGCTGTTTGGATCTCATAAAGTTGTGTGCTTTATTCTACTGGAAACGAGAATTTCCTCATTCATGACTATATTATAAATCTCTGCATTTTTGTGAGCTCTTCAGTGAGTTTAATGCCCGTTTGGCTCCATAAAGTCTTATGCTTTACGTTATGCATACCGTTCTTGTGAGAGTGATAGTTGTTAACTTATGACCTTATTGTGTGTATTCACTGAATCAGGATATTCATGGAAGGAACCTTCTTCAGATTTGATCATGGTGATGGTTACGTACTAACACAAAAGCCGCCAAATCTCGTCACTCTCCCAACGGAGGAGCTACACTCTGACGATCATGGCTGTTTCGACTGCAACATCTGCCTAGACACGGCGCATGATCCAGTCGTCACTCTCTGCGGACATCTCTTTTGCTGGCCTTGCATTTACAGATGGCTAGACGTTCAGAAATCTTCCCCTGTCTCCATCATCCAACACCAAAACTGCCCTGTTTGCAAATCCAACATCTCCATCGGCTCGTTAGTTCCTCTCTACGGAAGAGGCATGACTTCTTCTTCTTCTTCTTCAGAAGCTACGATGATACCCAAAAGACCCACTTCGTCCCCTTTAAACAACCTTATCCATTCAGCTTCATCTCTCAACCCGAGCTTGCACCATCACCATCATCATCATCATCACCATCAAGGTCAGTCTCCTCGTCACTTCACTGCGACGGAGTCATCGACTGATCTAGCCAATGCAGTCATGATGAGTTTCTTGTACCCTGTGATTGGAATGTTTGGGGACATGGTTTACGCGAGGATGTTTGGAACGTTTACGAATGCTGCTTTGGCTCATCCTTACGAAAACGCGCGGCGGTCCATCATCAGTGGGAGCAGCAATCAGAGGATGTTGCAGGTAGAGAAATATATGCATCGGGTATCGATCTTCTTCCTCTGCTGCATTCTCCTC
Organism: Microthlaspi erraticum; assembly: GCA_902728155.2. Classification (NCBI taxonomy): domain Eukaryota; kingdom Viridiplantae; phylum Streptophyta; class Magnoliopsida; order Brassicales; family Brassicaceae; genus Microthlaspi; species Microthlaspi erraticum. The sequence goes on from CACVBM020001278.1 coordinate 43,872, forward strand.
TGCCTCTTTTTGTTCTGAGTCACTCACTCACTTACTGCTTGTTTATTCTTATAGCTCTCCTTTTTTGTTGTTGTTGTACAGTCTGTTTCTGTGATGTAAATAACTTTGCTTGGTCTTTGTGGTGTAAGCCATTGTTTGTCGCTTGTTGTATTTGCCTAAACTATACATAATACATTGCTGTTGTGTGGATGTATGCTCCAAAATCATATGAATACGATGATGATATACAAGAGGTCAAAAAGAATTTCGGACCAAAGAATGTTTAAGGTAGAAGAAAATGTATAGTTGTATAAAGCAGTTTGTCTAGAAGAGAGAAACCAACAAACCCCACATTAAGATATGTTGATATTCATTCGTTGGTCAAAACAAAATTAATATAACCAAATTCTCATTTTCTTTGGCTGTTGCGGCGTGTTATATAATTAGTATGGTTTTATGTGCAATTTCTATTAGTTTTATTTATGACTTTATCTTTTAATTTTCTATTCTTATACATAAAACCTTTTTATTTATTTTGTGACTTTGATGGAATACACACCATGCGTCATTGTAAAATGTCTTTTCCAGATTTTACATAAGTACCAATATAATTTTAGAGAAATTCAGATATGTATAGTTTCTTACAATATTTCAAATGTAAGAATTCCACATGAACAAAAGTGTGCACTGTGCAGTACATGCAAAATTGTTTTGTATGTAATTTTTGTTGTTGTTGTTAAAAGTAAGCTAGTATTTATCATAAAGTAAAACGTGTTTTAGTTCATATACATGCAAAAAATGTAATGAATAATGAATCAAAATGTATGATTTCAACAAACAAGCAGTGAAGGCTGTTGTCGATGCCGGCAAGAAACTTGCGACGGAGGCTGCCAAGAACAAATTTGTGGACTTCGGTTTAGCACATGTCAAAGGAGGATGTTATATACATTATTCTTTTAATTTTATTTTATGTATGTGTTAGTAATTAGTATAGTGCCGAGTTCATAACCAATTACATTTTCTCTTTTTATAAGAAAACTATGGATTGACCCGCACCTTGCGCGGGATGAAGTTTATTGTAAAAAAATTTTGAAACAATCTTCCAAATTTATGGTCTAGTGAAAATCTGTATTTATTGTTAAATTGGTTGACTTTACACAAAACTCAGTTATACCAATATGTTACCATAAATTACTCATACTTTATTGTCCTTATAGAAAATAATTAATTTAAGAATTGATTGATTCCCTCATCTCAAATTATAATTAAATTGGTTTGAATTTTCGAAAATCAATTAATTAGTTACCATAAACTACTGCTAATTTATTGTCGATATAATTGTTTTTTACTTAAGTGAATGTAAACGAATTTTCATTATGTCTTAATAATGGTAACCGTAAGTTTGACTCATAAATGTGAATTATATTAGTATCAGTTACCTTTGGTTCTATTTAAAATTGATATTTAAAATGATATTTTTTTTGGCGTAAAATATTAAAGAAATATGTTCACAAATAATATGCTGAAAATAGCTAATTGTTTATTAAATGTGAATATTTGTGTCAATATTCTATTTTTTTTTAAAACACTTTAAAATGAATTTATAAGTTTGTATTAAATTATATCTTAAAAAATAAAATATCTTTATGATTAAATTATTTTTGAAAAAGATTAACAGAAAAATAAATATGTTCACAAATACTTAATATATTGAAAAAAATATTTTTAAAAAATAAATCCGAATGTTTGTGTCAGTATTTGAATCATGAAATTTTAGAAACTTTGTTTAATATATAGCTTTTGTTGTTTAATATATCATATAAGTTTGGTTAGCTATTTTATGTTTTTTTGTTGGTAACCAAATAACAAAAATAATGTAATGGCATAGAATGTAATTAGTCTAGTAAAGTTTGTCTTAATTTATAATTGTCTTGAGAATGAACATGGTGCTGACACATCAACATGGCATTTCTATTAATATTACATGAGAGAAAGGTTACTTTCATAGTGTTTTCTCTTTTAATATATTAGGGATTGTGAAGGAAATTAAATGAGAAAGAGTGGGAAAAGATAATCATTGCTCTCGTATAGGAGATATGAATCATCCATTTTGGTTTTACTATCTTCAGTTTAAATCAAGTTTTCTATAAGTTTTTCCTTTTTTTTGCTTATATTTTACTTATGTTTTGCATATATTTGTTTTTCTTTTACTTTCAGCTAAGACTATATTTGAAGCTTTTTAGGTTCTACATCTTCCGTAAATATTTTAGTATTTAATAAAGAAAACAATTTTGATAGCCAAATGGTATATACAGTATTTCACTGAGGAACTTTGATGGAATAATATCCGAATAAATACATCATGATAGTAGAACAGATCATAAATATTGCCATTTTAGGCAAAGAAGCTGATGAAGAAAAACTTACAAATGGTGTATATATACACTGTTTCACTGAGGAACACATGCCAAACACCAAACACATTCCCAAGGATGTCCAAGCAAAAATAAAAATTAAACATGAGGAATAGATAAGATTGGGCAACTCTTTAAAGAGTCCAGTTGAGAGGCATAGATGGAGTAAACTGTTGGAATTTTCCATCACCAATGTCGTAAACGCCGATACCAAATCCAACGTAGTATATATATAGAGTTAGGCTCAAGTCCAGGATATTTGCTTGCATCAACACAAAATGTCTCATTCTTACCAAAGAAAACGCAGAGATCTCCAATGTCTTTGGTGTATCTAGCCGTAATCTCTCCATTCTTCATTTTTTCATCTAGCTGAAACACCATGAATCTATTGGTTTTGTTGTATACCATCTCTTTGTCCCCTTTGTCATATGTCTCCACGTACCTGCATGACGTAGGTGCATGCTGTTTATTGCCATAATTAGTTAATTTAGACGTTATTCAGTTTGATGACTCGTACCGTCTCACGATGTAACATTTTCCACATGATGACTCAGCCAATTGGTCCGTCTTGGAACACAAAGCCAATAACTCCGACTCGGACTGTGCCATCTTTGGGTAGTTGATCAGACGCAGCCTCCTATACCTTTCCTTCATATTAACATCATAACAAAGCAAGAAACTTGCTCCTGTTATCACGAGGAACAACATTTGGCTTCCTTGTGAATAAATGACATGACGTAAGTTTATATGTGATTGATAAATCATATCGACCTTCATCCATTGCGAGACCCGATTAGGCCTACAGTAATAGAGGTCAGGGCCTAAGAACTTGACGAACACTACGTAACCGTCATCTTCATCAGGAGGAGAAGATATGGAGATACTTATGATTGCACTGGATCTAAGACGCAAAGGATCAGAAAGCGAAGGCAGTATAATGACTCTTGAGGACACGAGATTGGTCAACACGTCGCTTTGACGTACAGTTCCATCATGTTTGCTCATAAAAGCTGTCCAGCCACGAGAGCTTCCAATGACTCGTGACTCTTCGTACAACAACTTTGGAAATGCCTTGTGGGTAACATGGATGATCTCTTCCTTGTTAAGATCCAATAACTTGAATTTCACAATGATTTTTTCCTCTTCTGAACAAGACTGATCTCCTACTTTGTTGCCTTCAAGTATCATATAAGGGGTTTGCTTACGTGGAGATGAGGAGAAGATGAAGCGAGCCTTGTGATCTTCTTCCTCTTCAACCTGTGATTGTTTGTTGAAGAAACTATAAGATTATAACAATGAAACATATCACAACAGTTTGGATTTTGTTGGTAAAGCTTACTGAGAGTTCTGCGAACAGATTGAAAATCAGCGACATTGTTGTCCGAGAAAGCAACCCCAAAACTCTTCAAACTCACTTGATTTGTTCCAAATTCCTAACCATAAGGTCGTGATCACGTGTGTATATATTTTCACACTCACATGTATTATTTTTAAAACGTGTTTTCCAAACAAGATATCAACCAAAAAAAAAGGAACAAGAAGCTAGAGTAAGATGTACTTTCCCTTACAAAGTTACCCTAAGTGACATAATTAGTCACATCCTATATATTTTGCTAAACAAAAAGTTTAGTTTTGGAAAATTTGACAAGCAAATCATTAAAAAAGCATAGTTTCTTACAATAATAAATATATATATATATACATTTAATTGTGGATTTTATGAAGATGTGTAAATTAAAAAAAATCAAGTACTATTTTGAAATATTTAAATGAAAAATTTCATCTGTTAAGCATAAGATAGAAGAAAACCCTATATATATATTGATTATTTTGGTAATTTCTTTTTGATGGAGATAGATTTGATCCTTATTGTGTTTTTCTTTAGATGTAATGTACCATATTCATATAAATAGATATACAAGCTTTCTCTCTCTTCTCTCTCTCGAATATTTCAGAGAGAGAAAGCTCTTTTCTCCTTTCTTCTCCGATTTAGATCGGATTTCTGTTCTATTTAATAATAATCCGATCTTGATCGGTGTTTAGTTCCGGTTTTGTCCGGTTTTGCTTTCCGACTTAGTTCGGCTGTTAATATCCGGCTGTGTCCGGTTGTTTTGTGTGTTTTTTATTTTGTTCTCTTGTTCTTTTTCGTGAACCGGCCTCTTCTTCTATGAATTCTTCCATCTCTTATGATGAGGTCAGGATCTGTTCATGATAGATCGTTTTCTTCTTTGTCAATTATTTGCTCTTATCATCTTCTTGTAGGGAGTAAAATCTTTTCACCCCTCCGCTGAAGGGCCTTTGATTAGGTTTAGGGGTGGAGTATCCCAAGCAGTATGGTGGTCGGAGATGGAGTTTGTGGTGGCGAGAAGAATTCAGATCTCTGTTCATGGCGGAATCTGTTCGGAAGAGGAACTTCCAGTACGTGTCCGGAGTGGAGCGCTGCTTCGGCGAGGCGATTCTAAGAGGCACTGCATCGGCTGTCAGCCGGCGGTTTGCTTTTCCGGCACCGCATCCAACAATCTTCTGAATCTAACACGTGTAGACACGTGTATCACATGCATGCAGTACAATTAGATTTATCATTGTTCTATATGATGAGCTTAATTTGTTTGGGCTTTATTTTATAAGGTTGTTGGTTGAAATCACATTTGTACTGGGTTTGCCCATTTTTTGGGCTTTTAAATGAATCAAAGTTGCTAACAAAAAAAAAATATATACCATATTCAATTTCCTCATGTAATATATTTATATTTTATTTTATTTTGAATTTTTTAAGGAGATATATCAATTTGTCTTATAACAGCTCTAATAATTTGCACAAGATTAGTCAATTAGTGTTAAAAAAAAGAGATATGTCACGATATACAATAGTTAACCAGGCTGAACAGTATTTCCATAGTCTAATGATCTCAAACTTGCGTCACAAGCAAAGGACAAACTCCTCCTAATTAACATTATTATTATTATTATTTTTTATGAATGTGCTAATATTTTTGTAATAATATCAGTTACCTCTTTTCTTAAAAAAAAATAATTTATATATAATATTTTTTAAAAAAATATCTTATCTTATTATATAAAGCTGGATGCGCACAACGTGGTTGCGATACATAGGATTTTTATAAAATATAGGATTGCGACATGTGTCACTTTTAATGTTACGTCCGTTAAGATCGTGACACATGTCTTGGAAAAAAGGAAAAAAAATTAAAGGAAAATTTTAATCTTTTATAATAAAAACGAAAATTTAAATAATAAATTGAAAATAATGTATGTCTTGGGAAAAAGGAAAAAAAAATTAAGGGAAAATAAATCTTATTATATAAAGCTGGATGCGCGCGACGTGGTTGCGACACGTAGGATTTTTATAAAATATAGGATTGCGACATGTGTCACTTTTAATGTTATATCCGTTAAGATCGTGACACATGTCTTCGGAAAAAAAAATTTTTATTTTAAAGGGAAATTTTAATATCTTATAATAAAAACGAAATTTTATATAATAAAATAAAATAATAATAAAAAATTCCTATTAGTATATGGAATAGGTATGTAAACTAAATATCCTAAAATTGTATGGAATAGGTTATATAAACTCCTATTTAAAAAAATCCTATTAGTACATGTAATAGGTATGTAAACTAAATATCCTAAAACTGTATGAAATTGGTTACATGAACCCTATAAAAAGAGAGCTATTGTAGTCTCTTTTTCTCATTCACAAACTCATCAAAGCAAATTCAGAAAATCTCTTTGATTCTCTTTCTCTAATTTCAAAATCATGTCTTTGAAAGTTCAAGAGAACAGTGGAGATTATTTGACTCTAGGTCAATTGGATCGAAATTAAAATTATTTGAATAAAATCCTATTAGTACATTAGGAAAAATCAGAAAACAGGAAACAAACAATTAAAAAGAAAAAATATTACATCCATTATGAGAAGTAAAGAAAAAACATAATTCTATTACGAAAAGGAAAAAAAAACGAAAATCAGAAAAACATGAAGAAATAATTAAAAAATGTTACATCCAATAAGAAAAGGAAAAAAAAACATATTCCCATTACGAAAATGAAAAAAAAAATATATAACAAGCTATATTTTTTAAGTTTCTTTCTCATTAAGAAATAAAATTCATGTCTTTAAAAGTTAAAGATATCAATGAAGAATACTTAACTTTAGATCGATACATGTGTCTAATATTTGATGAAGTGATGACATGTGTCAACACAAGAAAATTGGAAAAATGTAGTAACATAAATAAATAAACTAACAAAATAATATTAAAACAACTAACTAATAATGAAAATGAAAATTTATAATGGTCAGAGGCAAAAACGAAATTGAAAAAGAAACAATATAAATAGAAAACTAACAAAATAATTATTAAGGAACTAAATAATATTAAAAAAGAAAATTTTATAATGGACTGATCTTCTAATATTAAATAGTTTAATTTTCATGTTTTGTTAGGTAAAAAAATATTAAAAATAAAGATTTCATCATGGAATAATCAAAGTTTCATAAAATAATGAGTCGATTAGATTTAGACACATGTAAATCTTTCTATTTCATATCATGAATTCAAAATAAAAATGTAAAAGACTACATATCTTTATTTAGAGATTTGTTATCGGGTTTTTAATATTATTTTCTTATTTTTAAAATTGATCAAATTTTGTTTAATATTCTTCCGTGATTTAAAAAAAAAAAAAAATAAACCCGCGTATACGCGGGGCCTAATCTAGTATATAATATGAGAGCTTTTCTTTTTTTGTTTTAGGTTTATGTGTTTTTTTCCTTATTCTCTACGAAATATTAGGTTATAAAGGAAGTTTGCCTATATCTTTAATCTTTTTCCCCACGTTAACAACAACTTTTATACGAGAGCGAAGACGTACGGAATTGCAAGCTCGTGTCACGTACTTCTTGAGCTGAAAGTGTCTTAGAAACTACTTCTCTCATCGTCCAGTTCCTTTGACTTCCGTTCCTAGGGTTTTGACAAGTTAGATATTTCCAAGGGTTTTGCTCCGTGCCTGTTGTTACTAGTCTTCTGATTGGCTCCGGCTAAAAAAAACAATCCAAGTCTCTTATACCCTACGGTGAAGGTAACAGAATCTTAGGGTGTTTGTTTAAGATATGGATAAGATCATTGGTTTTTCTGATGATGAATTGCTTCTTAAGATCCTAACGTATCTTCCAACAAAAGATTCAGTAAGAACTAGTGTTCTGTCGAAGCAATGGAAGTTTCTTTGGATGCGCGTGCCAAAACTTGAGTACGATGACACTAACCTTTATTACAGAATCCATCAATGTATCTGTAAGGGTGACAGTACTAGAGCCGATTCTTTACTGTCAGAGAGCCAGAGGATGTGGTCTTTTATTGACAAGAGTCTGGCATTACATAGATCTCCGGTCATGGAGAGCTTGTGTCTCGCACTCCGCAATGAACCATTTCAACCTAAAGATATCACATCGTGGGTTGAACTTGCAGTTTCACGCTCTGTGCGTGAGCTAAGTATTGACTTTTATCGTTTACATGGCAAGTCTAAGGCCTTACTGCCAAGCAGCTTGTATACTTGCAAATCTCTGGTCACATTGAAACTTCAAAATCACGTTCTCGTGGATGTTCCTCACGTTGTTCGCTTGCCGTCTTTGAAAACCTTGCACCTTCGTGATTTGCCATACGCAGATGAAGGATCTCTTCAGAGACTTTTATCAAGTAGCCCTGTTCTCGAAGATCTATTTGTCCACAGAATTACAGGTGACAAAGTGAAAAAGTTGGCTGTTACTATCCCGTCATTGCTTAGTTTATCCTTAGATGTTATTGATGGATGTGTGATTGATACTCCTTGTTTGAAGTATTTCAAAGTCAAAGATTATAGTAGGAATTCTTCATATTTGGTTGTGAATATGCCTAAGTTGGAGGAGGCAGAGATCAGAGTTTTTGAATTCCGCTATATCAAGAAACTTCTTAAAGCTGTCACATCTGTCAAGCGTCTTTCGTTACACCTAGTTTCGCACGTTGAAGAGGTAAATTTGAAATCCATTGATATACTTCAACGTCAAATCTTCGATTTTTAACTATAAAAATACTAACCATCATCCGTTGTACAGGTTGTATACGGTGATGATATGGATTTTGTCTTTAATGAGCTTATGAATTTGAAGCTTGATACATATAGGGCATATTGGTCAAAGTTACTTTTCTCGTTGATCAAAGGTTCTCCCAAACTACGAGATTTGACGTTCCATGTAAGTTTCTCTATACTCTCTATAGGCTATTAATTTGTGGCATAATTCACTGTATTGTCTAAAATCATTTTTTTTGTTTGTTTTAAACTAATAAGGAACAATATGTACGTGATGGTATGGATACAATGGTTTGCTGGAAGCAATTGACTAGTGTTCCTCAGTGTTTGTTGTCGAGTCTCCAAACTTTCAAGTGGAGAGGTTACGACGTAAGCATGGAAGGGAAAGATATGGCGAAATATGTCTTGAGAAACTCTTGTCGATTAAAGACCGCAAGACTCTTGACTGGTTCAGTGTTGGATCCACAAAAGAAGATTGAGATGATCAAGGAATTGGAACTTTGTTCCCGCGCTTCTACCACATGCAACCTCGTACTTGGTTGAGGAGGGTTCGAATCAATTGGTTTTTAAATTTTAAGATATATATATATTTTTTTAAGATATATATATTTGCATATGACATAACTGGATTTGATCAATAAAAAGTTGTTGAAGTTGATTTAGATGATTTTATAAGTGCTCCACGAGAAATTTGATATTCCCATTCAAATGATTTTATATGCACACTTACATATGTCGTACAAATTAAATAATTTCTTACAGTTGTTAGAAAAACTACATTAACTGAAAGACAAAATTATTACAATCGAAAGACAAAAAAAAATTGGTAAAAAGTAAAAACAAACAAAACGATCACGTTCACAGTGAAAAAGAAAGAACTCCAAATGAAGCCCATCTCCAGATCAGGCCCATCAGAGATTAAATTGAAGCCCAACGATCTGGTGAGTCTCGACGGCGAGAACGAAAGCTTTGCCGTTCCGATGAAATGGAGACGATGCTCCGTGAGTTCCGATTAGCTACCTCCTCCTTCTTCTTCCTTTTTCCTCACCTTCTCGATTTAAGCTTTATTCAGATCTACAATCAGCGACTATTCAGAGTTTAGAATGGGTATACAGAGTCGACAAATGCTCTCTCAGCTCTTCGTCCTCTGATTCCGTTTCCGAAGCAGAAAATCGAGCCTCCACTGAAATTCACAGGTGTGGCTTCGTTTCTCACTTGCTCCCTAATCGTTTGGTCTTTCCGAATCTTATCGTGTTTTTGTAATCAGGATTTTGTAGAGATAATGGACAGATTCAGTGGGTTATGCGATGAATTGCTTGTGAAGATACTCTCGTTTCTTCCCACAAAAGTTGCAGTATCCACAAGCGTTTTATCAAAGAGATGGGAGTTTCTTTGGATGTGGCTGCCTAAACTCGATTACATAGATCCAAATCCTGCACTTGGAGGTTTTATCAGCAAGAATCTGCCTTTACACAGAGCTCCGGTGATTGAAAGCTTGTGCCTCAAATCTTGCTGCAGATCATTTCACCCTGAGGATGTTAAACTGTGGATTGGGATTGCAGTCTCTCGCTGTTTGCGTGAGCTAAGCATTTACTATCCGTCTTTCAATGTCGAGACTGATTTATCACTGCCTTGTAGCTTGTATACCTGCAAGTCTCTGGTGACTTTGAAGCTTAAAGGAATGATTCTTGTGGATGTTCCAAGAACGGTTTCTCTCCCTTCCTTGAAAACTCTGCATCTTCAACAAGTTAAGTTCTTGAACGAAGCTTCTCTTCGGCTGCTTCTGTCTTATTCCCCTGTGCTTGAAGATTTGGTTATTGAGCGGGACGGGGATGATGATAATGTGAAGGCGTTGGTTGTTATCGTCCCGTCTCTGCAGAGGTTGTCTTTGAAGATAGGTTGTGAAAGTTGTTCCGATGGGTATGTGGTGGTTACACCTTCTTTGAAGTATTTCAGAGTTGAGGACGAGAGAGAGAGTTATTCCTATTTGATTGAGCAGATGCCAAAGCTGGAAGAGGCAGAGATTAGTGTTGAGCAAGACCTTGAGAAGCTTATCGAGCCAGTCACATCTGTCAAACGCCTTTCATTGTGCCGATTATTCAACAGTAGCGAAGAGGTAAATATGTTTTCAAATCGCATTGTTTTACTTATTAGTTACAAGTTATATAAGTCTAAGTTCTGTTATGTTGTCACGTTGTTGCAGACAGTGTATCGTGCTGGCATTGTTTTCAATCAGCTAGGTCTATGCAACGATTATTGGTCAAAGTTACTAGTCCGGTTGCTCAAAGATTCTCCTAAACTGCGAGTCCTCAATCTTTACGTCCATGTAAGTTTCTGCGTTTGACTCTTTTTGCCGTCTAAAACAATGTATGGCTTCTCTTATTCTTTTATGATCATCACAGGATCCATGTTTTACCGAGTATGAACGGATTAGGTGGGACGATAAGCAGAGCTCTGTTCCGAAATGTTTGTTGAGGAGTCTTGAGACTTTGGAGTTTAAAGGGTACATGGGAAGACCAGAAGAGAGAGATTTCTTGGGTTTCCTCCTCAGAAATGCTCGTTGCTTGAAGTCTACGTCAATCTTGCGGTGATCATGTTATGTTCAAACAATAGATACTTGAGATGATGGTCAAGAGGTTGTCGCATTTGTATCTAGATTTTAGGTTTGTTATTGTTGCCAAGAACAATTAGGGGTTTAACTAAATGTGGAACTTGGTTTCGGAATACAGAACTTGTGTGGCTAATTATATCGCCTGATTTTGAAGAAACTGGTCATGGAACGTCATGTATATTACAAAAACTCATATCTTAGTTGACAACATGTGGGAAACAGATCAGATGAATCTTGAACACATGTTACATTCTCTGTCTTTACAGGTTTCTTCTGTTGTCCTTTGTGTTTTTCATTTTTCATTTTTCAGGATAATATATTTTATTCTCGGTGTGTTTAAGTAAATGTTTTTGCATAGTGCTTTGTGTTTACAATGATTTTATATGCATAGTGTCTTAGTATAACGCAAGTAGTCTGCAGAATCCAAATTAAAACATGTTGGGATAAAGGAATCAACAAATCATGAATAAAAAACTCCCAATAAAAACAGTAGTCAGTGATTACAAAAGAAAAGCTAAAGAAAAATAGCAGTAATGAAGAGTTATTCTTATTACAACGACATGAGACTCTCAATGTGATTTGGTATAACAATTAAGTCATCGCGAATATTGAATCCAACTTCATCGAGTCTCCGAATATCGTCACAACCAATTCCTCCAAACTTAACTTCTCTTGTAGTTTTCTTCGTGGGATCAAAATACATAACAGAGAAGGATTCATGCAAACTCTTTTCTACATGAATAACTTCACTACTCCCGCGAAATTTTCCGGAAAAACGAAAAGTAGAGAATGGTGTGTAGATATAAATAAACTCACCAGCATCAGTAACACCCTTCAACATCCATTTTTCGTAAGGAGGAGGAGGTGAAGAGAAGCTTTTATGTGACCATTCGTGATTCTCTGCATCCTCCAAAATCCATAATTCAACACCAGAGCTAATGGAAGTGACCAAAGCTAGTCTTCCCTCATAAGATACCAACAAACATCGTTTTTCCCTGTTCGGGTGTTTAATAAGACTGAGCTCTTCGGATCTGAGATCAAAGCTCATTATGGCGTGTTTCATAGCCAAACACATAAAAGCTTCATAGTAAATGAAGCCATCAATGCAAATGACGCTATTGTGTACCCCAGCGAATGGCAAAGGGACATGCTTAGGGATACGTGTGGATATAAATCTCCATGATTCTTGAGCTCCCAATGTAAGAATCCCAATTGAGCTGCCTCTAAGAATGCTAAGTGCTTTGTATTCATCATCAACCGAACCATATCCCAATAAAAACTTATTCGCGATTGAGCGTTCATCACATTCAAGTTTTGGTAGAGTGAAGACACGTCCCGTGGTTGGGTTCCAAATCTTGAACTGTGTAAGACTTCGCAAGCAAACAAAGCCGTACACGGAATCAAAACAGTTATAGAGACATTCATACGGACAACTGACCACTCGCGGAGGGTAGGGATTGTCGGGATTATTACTCTCTTGTGTCGGAGACGAGAAAGCGAACACCCTCTCGCGTTTTTGAAAGAGTAGTAGAACACGCGGCGGTGATGGCGAGGACCGAGCCTTGGTGAATTCTGGAGTGGCGGTGATGGACGACCAGAGCTTAGAGACGGACTGAAATCTCACAATTGATTCCATAGACAGTTTTGAGAGTATCTCAAAGATTATGTCGGGAGGGATCGGCTCTGATTCCGATATGTCATTATTATCATGTGAAGTTTGTGTTGTTTTCTGGATCTTTTTCGTCTTCTCTCGTTTTCTTCTTTTTCTATGGCTGGCGGATGGCTCCATCACGTAACTTTTTTGAAACCCTAATTTGTTCTTTTGTCTGTGTCACTTTTTAAAAACCCTAATTTCTTCTTTCATCTGTTTCTACGCTTTCTCTATGCGTATGTATAGATACGTGGACTCTGGCCGAAAATGGGCTGCATTAGGTTCACCGGCAAGGTTCTTTAGGTATCTTTTTAATTTCAATTTTTCTTTTGATTTTCGTCTTACTTTTGAACATGTCAAATATTATTATTCAGCTTTTGTTTCTAACTCTTTTATGTAAAAAAGTATAAAACCATAACATATTGCTTTCACAACGTAATGTAAAATTTCCTTAATAAATATGCTAAAGAGTATATTGAATTAGAGAATTCTTCCATTTAGGTTTCCAAGATATTTGACAATACTATTACTTGGTTACCAAGATACACATCGAGCTTTTCAAACTATCTTCAACTAGCTCTCTTGAGGTGTGCTTCGAATGTTGTAATTTTTGAAGATTTTATTTTTTTGAGTTACACAGTTATTCAATTCAATGTTAATTTTAATTTGAAGTTAAATAAATTATTGAATCAATAATAAGACCAAAAGTGATAAAATTAAGTAGTAAATATTTGGGCTATAATAATTCTTCTCGAGTATGGCCTTAAAAACAGATAAGTTCATTTCGTATGTTTTCTATCCATCAAATTAACATCAGCATTTGTGGAATCCAGATCGTGTGTTTAACATCTTGCATAAAATGAAAAGTCGTACAACTTGGGAATTCGATTCGATAGGGGCATGATTGGGAAGAGCTGTAGAAGCTGTCCACAACCAAAATTAAAATATACAGCACTTTTAGATACCAATCATGCCTTTTACTTTTTTTTTTAAAGTCTACAGCAAAAAATTGCTCTCCGTCTTTTTTTTTTCTGTAGAAAGCCAAAAACCTAGAGACCAATTTTGTGTGCTCTCCATACTAAAAAGATATTATTTTTTTATAAAACTAATTAAAAATAGTTAATAAATATGAAGAAAACCCTAATTCAATACTTATAAATTAGAAACCTAACTCAAGATCGTTCATCACGCCTTCAAACTTTTTGCAGCTTTCGTATCGGCACAAAACCCAGAAGAAGAAGGAAAAGACAAAAATTAGAGTCTTTCTTCTTTTTCTCTTGCTATGTATCCTGTAAATATCTTATTTACTTTTAATTATTATGATGGATGGTTGTCTTCCACTATCTCTTCTTAGCCGTATTTTATTAGTTTAAAAATTTCTGTAACACATATGTGACATGCAGTCATGCATATAAAATCACCTACATGAATAGATTTTTAGATTAACAATTGTGGTGTTATGTAATTGCAATGAATTAATGAAATTCTCATATATAGAACTATTATTAATTTATCATTACGTTAAAAGCTCTACGTTATTTTTAGCATAACTACTTTAGATACTTATTATTTTCTTAAAATTTGCATGGTGTTTTAACACAAATTATTTATATTTTTATTATTTATTTTCATATATAATAATAGTTATGCATTTTTAATTAGATACAAAATTGTTAACCTACAGATATATGGTATTTTACCAATCATGCTTTCCTTTTGAAAAATTCACAGTCAAAAATTCACAGCCAAAATCTTACAGCAAAACAATCTATATCCAAATTTCTACAGCAAAAAATTGAAAGCTACAGCCATTACCAATCAGGCCTTAGTCTTCTGATATGAAATTAATTTGGTGAATCCGCCGGATCAGCTATTTCATTAATAAACAATAATTTTTCATCAAATAATTTAATCTGTAGTTCTGTACAATTTAAAATCACTTTAGAGTTTAAAAGAAATATTAATTTAATTACTTTAGACTTGGGAGTTTCTAATTTAAACAAATTATACTAATTAATATTCTTGAAACATAAGAAAGAAATTACTCAATTTAACAAATACTGTATAGCTAATTTTATATGATGATATAGATTAATACTATTGGATGTTTAAAATTTGAAAAATTTCTTAATTTTTATATGATTATGTGGAATGATACTATTGGTAGTTTAAAATTTGGAAACTTTCTTAATCTTAAAGATGCTTATGTGGACCAATAAAATAGTGTTTTATAATCCTATGTGGACGTCCTCAATGGCTTATAGCCTCAACTTTTATATGTATAGTATAGATATTAAAAACATTTGTATAATTAAAATATAACTAAACCCTTAAGGTGAACTATCTTTGACCAAACTTAAGTTTTTACAAATAAAGAGTAGGTTACATACAAATAACCGAAGAATTGTTCTAAGCAAACAAAGCCAACATTGCAAAAGAGTCATCTCAACATTACATAATCTATGAATAAAAAATGGAGATAGAAACAAAATTGCGTAATGTTGTATAGAAGACATATGAATTCAGTTGCAGTTTTTTTCGGTGATGAGAGAGGTCAAGCTTTGGGAGCTATAACGAAAAATCAAGAAAACAATAGCATACTATATAATATTTAGTTCATCTTAGCTTCAAAAAAATAGTCGAAAAAGTAAATAGTTTGTTTGGATTACTATTGAGCAGAAGAATTCAAATGAGATTTAATAGTGCAACCCATACAACAAATTTTCGAGAAAGCATTGCACCCTATATCAACAAAATAAGAATTCATATTCGGAAGGATAATGGAGGTCAGACGGAGAGAGAGAAGAGATTCATGTCTGGCATCCTTCACATCCTTTGGAGAGGTCTAGAATCAGATAAGAATGTATGACAAAAAAAACAACCAAAGCTCTTACAACGAGATGAGACTCTCAATGTGATTTGGTATAACAATTAAATCATTGCGAATATCGAATTTTACTTCATCGAGTCTCCGAATATCGTCACAAGCAATTCCTCCAAACTAAACTTCTTTTGTAATTTTCTTCTTGGGATCAAAATACATAACAGAGAACGACTCATACAAACTCTTGTCTACACAAATAAGTTCACTACTCTTGCAAAACGTTCCTGATTGATCATGATAATACATACAGGCTGGTATGTAGATATAAATAAACTCACCAGCATCAGTAACACCCTTCAACATCCATTTTTCGTAAGGAGGAGGAGGAGGTAAAGAGAAGCTTTTATATGACCAGTTGTGATTTTGTGCATCCTCCAAAATCCATAATTCAACACCAGAGCTAATGGAAGTGACAAAAGCTAGCATTCCCTCATAAGATACCAACGAACCTTGTTTTTCCCCTTTCGGATGTATAATAAGGTTAAGCTCTTCGGATCTGAGATCAAAGCTTATTATGGCGTAATTCATAGCCGAACACATAAAAGCTTCATAGTAAATAAAGCCATCAATGCAAATGACGCTATTGCGTTGCCCAACAAATGGAAAAAGTTTATGCTTAGGGAAACGTGTGGATATAAATCTCCATGATTCTTGAGCTCCCAATGTAAGAATCCCAATCTCCGTGAATCTTGAGCTGCCTCTAAGAATGCAAAGTGTAATTTAAGTTGAGAGATAAGAGATCGACCCTAGAACATAAACCCTAGCACGGAGAGAGAGAGAGAGAGAGAGAGAGAGAGAGAGAGAGAGAGAGAGAGAGAGAGAGAGAGATAAGTTGAGAGATAAGAGATCGACCCTAGAACATAAACCCACCTGCAGATTTTAACTGCCTCTTATGATAAATTGTTATAAATAGAAAAATTTTGTTCACAAATAAATGGCTTTCTCACAAATCAATGCCTTGACTGTTTAAATTATGAAGACTGGCTTTTTATTTGGTTGAATTGTGTTGGAATTTATGATAAAACATGTTTTATTTTGAAAAATTTAAAAATTTATTGATTTCTAATATGTGTGCACAAGACTAAAATGCCAGTTATTGGAAAACAGAGGGGTAGATCAATTATAAAAAAATATAATTAGTATTGCTTTATTTGCAGGTTCTGTTATTTATAACTATATCTTTTAATTTTGTACTTTTTTTGTGTGTGACTTTGATGGAATACATCATGCGTCGTTATAAAATGCCTTTTCCAATTCTTACATAAGTACCAATATAATTTTAGAGAAATTCAGGTATGTGTATAGTTTCTTACAATATTTCAAACGTAAGAATTCATCATGAACAAAAGTGTGCAGTACATGCAAAATTGTTTTGTATGTAATTTTTGTTGTTGCTGTTAAAAGTAAGCTAGTATTTATCATAAAGTAAAACGTGTTTCAGTTCATCCATGCACAAAACGTAATGAATCAAAATGTATGATTTCTTCAAAGTGAAGCACTACTTATGAGGAAAATATTTACATTATAAATTAGACCTATTACAAATTCATATCAATGTAACTTTCTCCTAAAGAAAAAATTGAATTATGTGCGCCAAGCCTAACCAACAAACCAGCAGTGAAGGCTGTTGTTTATGTGTTAGTATAGTGCCGACTTCATAACCAATTACATTTTCTCTTTTTATTAAAAAAAAATTGTGAAGGAAATGAGAAAGAGCGGGGAAAGATAATCATTGTTCTCGTATAAGAAATATGAATCATCCATTTTAATTTTACTATCTTCAGTTTGAATCTAAGTGTTTTTTTCTAAGTTTTTCCCCTTTTTTTGCTTAAATTTTACTTATGTTTTGCATATATTTTTAGGTTCTGCACTTCCGTAAATATTTTACGAGTAGTTAATAAAGAAAACACATTTGATAGCCAAATGGTATATACAGTGTTTCATTAAGGAATTTTGATGGAACTATATCCGAATATTGCCATTTTTGGCAAAAAAAAACTGATGAAGAAAAAGTTACAAATGGTATACATACATCCACAAATCTGTTCAAGCAAAAAAAAAAAAGAACATAAATAAACATGAGGATTAGATAAGATTGGGCAACTCTTTAAATTAAAGAGGCCAGTTGAGAGGCATAGATGGAGTTAAGTGTTGGAATTTTTCGTCACCAATGTCGTAAACGCCGATGATACCATATCCAACGTAGTATATAGAGTTAGGCTTAAGTCCAGGATATTTGCTTGCATCAACACAAAATGTCTCATTCTTGCCAAAGAAAACGCAGAGATCTCCAATGTCTTTGGTGTATTTAGCCGTAATGTCTCCATTCTTCAATTGTTTATGTAGCTGAAACACCATGAATCTCTTGATTTTGTTGAATACAATCTCTTTGTCCCCTTGGTCATATGTCTCCACGTACCTGCACGACGTGCATGCTGTTAGATATTGCCATAATTAGTTAATTTAGTTTGATGACTCGTACCGTCTCACGATGAAACATTTGTCACATGATGACTCATACTCAACCAATTGGTCCGTCTTGGAACACAAAGCCAACAACTCCCACTCGGACTGTGCCATCTTCGGGTACTTGATGAGATGCAGCCTCGTATACCTTTCGTTCATATTGAGATCATAACAAAGCAAGAAACTCGCTCCTGTTATCACGAGGAACAACATTTCGGTTCCTGGTGAATAAATGACATCACATAAGTTTATATGTGATTGATAAATCATATCGATCTTCGTCCATCGCGAGACCCGATTAGGTCTACAATAATAGAGGTCAGGGCCTAAGAACTTGACGAACACTACGTAACCGTCATCTTCATCAGGAGGAGAAGATATGGAGACGTTTATGATTGCACTGGATCTAAGACGCAAAGGATCAGAAAGTGAAGGCAGAGTCATGACTCTTGTGGACACGAGATTGGTCAACGCGTCGCTTAGATGTACGGTTCCATCATGTTTGCTCATAAAAGCTGTCCAGCCACGAGAGCTTCCAATGACTCGTGACTCTTCGTACAACAACTTTGGAAATGCCTTGTGGGTAACATGGATGATCTCTTCCTTGTTAAGATCCAATAACTTGAATTTCACAATGATTTTTTCCTCTTCTGAACAAGACTCTCCTACTTTGTTACCTTCAAGTATCATATAAGGGGTTTGCTTACGTGGAGATGAGGAGAAGATGAAGCGAGCCTTGTTATCTTCTTCCTCTTCAACCTGTGATTGTTTGTTGAAGAAACTATAAGATTATAACAATGAAACATATCACAACAGTTTGGATTTTGTTGGTAAAGCTTACTGAGAGTTCTGCGAACAGATTGAAAAGCAGAGACATTGTTGTCCGAGAAAGCAACCCCAAAACTCTTCAAACCCACTTGATTTGTTCCAAATTCCTAACCATAAGGTCGTGATCACGTGTGTTTATATTTTCACACTCACATGTATTATTTTTAAAAGACGTGTTTTCCAAGTAAAATATTAAGTCATAGCAACCAATAAAAAAAGGAACAAGAAGCTAGAGTAAGATGTACTTTCCCTTGCACAGTTACTTTAAGTGACATAATTAGTCACATCCTATATATTTTGCTAAACAAAAAGGTTAGTTTTAGAAAATTTGACAAGGAAATCATTAAAAAGCAGAGTTTCTTACTATAATAAATAGATATATACATTTAATTGTGGATTTTATGCAGAAGTATATTATTAAAAAATTAAGTACTATTTTGAAATAATTAAATGAAAAAATTTCACCTTTAAGCATAAGATAGAAAAAACCCTATATATATTTATTGATTATCTTGTTAATTTCTTTTTGATGGATATACAGATTTGATTCTTATTGTGTTTTTCTTTAGATATGTACCATATTCAATTTCCTCATGTACTATATTTATATTTTATTTTATTTTGAATTTTTAAGGAGATATGTCACGATATCTATTTCATAGTCTAATGATCTCAACCTTGAAACAACCAACACCCTTTTTTTATATAATTAAATCCTAACAATTCTAAGAAAGGCTTTTAAAATAAATTACATAAAACAATTATCAAATAATATCAATTCAGCGGAAGAAAAAAATAATTAAATAAACAAGTCTAGCAACTTAAACAAGTTCAAATAGAATAATGCAAAACACATAAAATCCTATCATCCCCTTTTCAGCCTTGATTCCGCGATCACACAAATCTTTTACCTGCATCATATTGCGGAAGAGATGCGTAAGTATTTCATAAATACTTAGTGAGGCAATTACCATGCATACGGGTCAATTATGCAATTACTAGCTATTAAATTTTTTATTATAACGCCCAATAATTATTAAAACTCAATTCTAAATTATGAAATAATTCTTCTAATTAAATAATAATTTTTTCGTATTTTAAAATAATTTAGATAATTATTTTAAGCCACTTAATTAATTAAATACCCTTTAATTAATTAAAATAAAATAAATTAACCAGATTAAAATCAGAAACCAATTCAGTTAAATCGATATTCACTTCATTTAAACCAGAAATCAATTTCCAATTGAACCACTTTGCGTCGACCGACCACTTTGTGTCGACCGACGCAAGTTTTGCTTAGTAACTTTCGTCTTAGTAACTTTCGTCTCTAAGTGTAATGAACCAGCAACCAGATTATGATTTGTGTCCTGATTAATACCGATGTGCCAATATTTGTCTTTAACGCTATGTTAAGCTTATAAGGACACATCTCACAGATGTATTTTGTGCATTCTTCAAAAACATTTAACTGTTAGTTGTCCGAAAACAAAAAAAAAACAAAAAATTCATTGAACTGTCGATAGTTAAACAGATTCGTCCATCATCAAAAGCTACTTTTTTGTTCCGGGCAAAAGGTACTAGTCACTCCTATGGAAACACGGGAATCGCATGCGGTATTCTTAAAAAACGTTGAGCCAAATATTATTTAAGTTATATAGTTTCATGCTAATCGACTAAAGAATTTCCCATTTTCTTGATGGATCAAAATGGGAAAACGTTGACCCTAACGTTTTTTTTTTTGGTGAATCCCATGAGCAAGCTCCCAAGTTATTTTATTAAAAGAGAAAGTATTACAAATGGATTTGCCTTGGTGGCGTGACTCCACACTCGTCATCAAACTCGCAACAACTCCGCCGGAACTGAATCAAAAGTATGCAGGCCTAGTGGCAAAGAAAAAGCATAGTTCGCTAACTCATCGGCAAGATGATTAGCCTCCCTATACATGAAACAACCAATATTTTTTATTTTTTTTATTTTTATAAATATTAATCAATTCTAGCGAAGGTCTTTAAAAATAAATTAAATAAATAAATATCAATAACAAATAAATCAGTTCAGCGGAAGCAAATAATAATTAAACAAGTCTAGCAAAATAATGCAAAACAATAAAACAATAAACATCCTATCATCCCCCTCTTCAGCCTTGATTCCGCGATCACACAAATCTTTTACCTGCAACACATTGGAATGGAGTTGCGTAAGTATTTAATAAATACTTAGTGAGGCAATCACTCTGCCTACAGGCCAATTACGCAATTTACTAGATATTTAATAATATTTATAAACTCCAATAATTATTAAATACCATTTTCCAATTATTAAATAATTATTAATAATTAAAACTTCATTTCTCAATTATTAAATAATTCTCATAATTAAATAATAATTTTCCATATTTTAAAATAATTTAAATAATTATTTTAAGCCTCTTAATTAATTAAATGTATTTAATTAATTAAATCCGAATTAAACCAATAACCAGATTTTAACCAGAAATCACTTAATTTGAACCAGAAATCAATTTCCAATTGAACCAGACTCAACCGGCTGCGTCGACCGACGCAAGCTTTGCGTCACCAGACGCAGACCACTTTGCGTCGACCGACGCAAGATTTGCGTCACCCGACGCACGTCGTCAGGTCGACAGAGATATCAACAAAACACGCAGAAACACCAAATTAACACAGAAATCAACCAAACATCATCACATAAACCTCATATCATAAGAACACCTCAAGAACAACATTCAATCAATCCAGATCTAGTGATTTGCGGACCTACAGTCATGCACTCACCTTGATTTGGATTGAAACAGAGAAAAGGAGAAGAAGCAAGGAAGAACAGTTACGAAACACCACGATCTGCCTCAAGGACACCTCGAATTCGTCCAAAATCGCCTCTTCTTCTTCTTCTCTCTGATTCGCGGCCACCAAATGACAAAAAGCGGCTCCTCAGCTTTTATCACGAAATTAGGGCTTCCTGACCCAAACCAGGCTAAACCGGGCCCAATTTCACTTAAATTGAACCGGTCTGATTTTGCAATTGTTGTGACGACCGACGCAACCTTTAAAACTCCGGAAAAGGGCTACGGATGTTACAATACACATGAGTAACTCGGACTTCCTAGTCCTTCGATAAAAAGCCGTGGCACAAGTGTACCAGGAAAGACAGCATATGTGAATCAGAAATCCCTGTCGTTAAGAATCCGACCACCATTGATGAGTCAATCTCCACCTCGAGGCGCTGAACCTTCTTCTCCCAAGCGATACAGAGGCCGTAGTACACTCCCTACAACTTCACCAACGGGGCTGTACAACGTCCAATGTTTAAAGAAAATCCCCCACACCATTGACCATCACCATTCCGTAGAGCTCCACCAGCCGTTGCCAACCCTGGATTACCATGTGATGCGCCATCCGTGTTTAACTTCACCCAACTCACCAACGGTGGCGTCCATGAAACCAGACGCTCCTGCCTGCTCGCGAGTTCCACACTGCTACTCGCGCTCGCACCAGACCACACCTCCTTTGTGTAGTCCTGAACAAACTTCACTCTGTCCCTCCACAACTTAGTCTCTCCAAAAATGTTCCCACACCTCCATTTCCATGCCCACCATACCGCTACCATAAACACAATGGACTATGGACCATTCTCCGTCATGGCGTTCTCACTGAAGTTCACATACATCCATTCCAAGCAAGACATAGCAAAGAAAGCTTGTTTTTTTCCTCTCGGCACAATGCGCTGCCATATACCGGCCATAGCCTGACAGTCATGAAGCACATGTAATATAGATTCCACTCCACCTTTACACACTGCACAGATTTCGGAATCTCCAATATAGTGACGAAACCTTTCTTGATTCGTCATGATGCATCTGTTTCCAACTAACCAAAAGAACACCCCTACTCTCTTAGGTGCTATTACTATCCACACTTGCTTGAAGAAAAAACTCATATCCGGCTTATGTAAATGATCCCGACTCAAAAAAGGGTATGCAGAGGCGACTGTGAAACGACCATATGTCGTCACTTTTCACGATAAACGATCTCCCATACCAGAAACCTTATCCACTACAACTGCTGCGAGCTCTAACTTTGTATCATCCGAGACAAACGGTGCGATTCTTCCCATGTCCCACCCAGTTCCATTCAACCATAACTTTGTTGCCTTCATCCGCTTCACACCTTCCGAGACTTCCGCCACCACCTCATCAATTAAAGGGGAGTTCCCAAGCCACTTGTCTGTCCAGAAGTCAACTCGCTGCCCATCACCAATGACCCAACCGTGACCTGGTCTGATCACATCTCTTATCCCGACAACCACACTTCTCCAGGTAGAGGACCATGTACCCCTCGCAACACTCCAAGTTGTGTCATGTATATCCCCAACCTTGCACTTACTTCTCAACACTCTTGCCCACAAACTAGTGTTATCGTGAAGAAGCCGCCATCCCAATTTAGCTATCAACGCCTTGTTCATAATACTTGTCTTCCTGATTCCCAAACCGCCCTCTGCTTTTGACAAGCAAACTTTATCCCAGCCGATAAGATGTTGTTTCCTTGCTTTCAAAGTGGAGCCCCAAATAAAGTCTCTCGAGACATGATCCAAAGCTCTGGTAGTCGACTCCGGAAGTCTAATCGAGCTCATAGTATGGACTGGGATCGAACCTAACACCGCTTTTGTGAGTGTGATATGCCCTGCTAGACTCAACATACTGCCTTTCCATCCTGCATGCTTCGATGACATGCACTCCAACACTGTTCCAAACGTCTCTTTGTTAATCCTTTTCTGAAGGATAGGCATTCCACGGTATCTCCCCAACTCCTTTGTAGCTTGTATTCCGTTTTCAGCGCTCACTGCACTGCTCAGTTCTCTAGACCCTAACATTGGGATGTTCCAACTGATTGGCAATTTAGCTTTTAAAGCTTTAGGGGATTTGGGAAAAAAAAAATCTTGAAAGCCAAAAATTACCCAATCAGACTTTAAAGCTTCTAAAGTCTGGAAAATCTTTAACTTCCTTCTAAAAATCCTCAAAGCCATTTTTTCAGTTTTAGTTCTTTTTTTCAAGCAAAAAAACATGGCTTTTAGTATTTTCTAAAGCCAGAATTTTTCATTTTAAATCAACAGTTTCTACAGCCATATTTTTAAATAAAAAATTAACAGTCAAAGTCCTTAGAGTCTTTACGGCTAAGTTTGGTTGTTCCAAAATTCAGTTCATAATCTTGGTTTTAGCAAAAAAATAATTGTATATTTTAATCACAACGAATAAATAATATAAACTTATTATATATGGAGGTTTCAATTGTTAGAATTTTGATTTAGAAAAAGAGAGAGAAAGAATGAGACAAAAAACAGAGCAAGAGACAAGAGTTTGTCTCTTCTCTTATGAAAAAGAAGAATTACGAGGAATTGTGTTTTTATTAATATGAAACTTAATTGTTTACATTATAGCAACAAAGGTTTATATAGATAATAAGCAGACACAACAACAGAAGAGTTGTGTCTCTTCACACTTGTGTCTCTTCACTAAACTATCCAAAACAAACCGTTAAACGGTTACTAAAAGAAATTAATGTTAGAACAAACTCAATTATGTTCCAACATCAATTAAGCTAAAGTTTACATATTGGAAATCTTGGAATAAGGTTGCATACACTTCTTTAAAAAAAAACAGAAAAAACAAAAAACCAGCGTGTAGGAAGCGTTTCTTCAAATTATTTTCTATACAGATAAAAAATTGTGGGGTTTCTTCATTTAAAGTGTTTTGGTTAATCACAAGTTAAGGGTTTAAGGGTTTTATGAAGATAGTGAGTTTAAACTTAAGATCTGTGTATGAACATTAATATATTTTATATCCAATTAAACAAGATCTTATATTTTAGATCATGATTCAAGTTATTATCATTTTTTTTAAATGAGCTTTATTAACATTAAAAGAATTTAATAAAAAAAAGTAATAACACCACCCGCGCGTAGCACAGACTTAAATCTAGTTATACTACAAAAGGTAAAGTTTTCTTTATGAATAGAGAGTTTAAAATTTACACGATGTTTCTAAAATCATTTTATTAGAATTAGAACTGAGCATTTGTCCTTGAATTAAAATCACAAGTTAAAAAAAAAAAATTATTTTTGTGATGGAACAAAAGAAAAGAGTAGGTGGAATATATATATATATATATATATATATATATATATATATATATATATATATGGATTTGGAACCAGTTTTTGAATTAAGTGGATCTAATGGATATTTGGAAATGCTATATCTATATATATAAAGTTCATGTTCCTCTCTTCTCATAGCTTCTAAATTCTCTATTTTGCCACATCAGCATTTTCTTTAATTTATTATATTTTTTCTTTTTAATATTTTAATTTCATAATAATTAGCATTCATTATTATAATAAGTTTAACAAAAGAATATGAAAAGTCACTTTTTAAAAAAGGAGAAAACTATGTATAAATCTAGAAAAACTATTATTTAGTAAATTTATTTTTGTTAGATTATATAATTTACATTGATGTCAAGATATAAAAGAACACTGTTTTTTAACTATTTTGGGATGAAATGAGACGAGACCGGACAAGATGAGACGAAAAAAACATAACAAGAGAAATGGGATAAGACTGAGACGAGACATACAAATTAGACATGACGAGATGAAAAAACAGAATGAGACGGGATTG
Organism: Microthlaspi erraticum; assembly: GCA_902728155.2. Classification (NCBI taxonomy): domain Eukaryota; kingdom Viridiplantae; phylum Streptophyta; class Magnoliopsida; order Brassicales; family Brassicaceae; genus Microthlaspi; species Microthlaspi erraticum. The sequence goes on from CACVBM020001278.1 coordinate 69,495, forward strand.
GACGGGACGGGATGAAAGGGACATAATGGGACGAGAAGGGACGGGACAGTAATTTCACCTACCCCTAATTATATTTAGGGACCGGACAGAGACAAGACAAAACCGAAAAAAAAATATAACAGGATATGATGGGACTCGATAGGGCGGACAGGACGGAACGGGACGGGGAAAGAACGGGACAAGATGAAAAGGAATGAAATGGGACGGGATGGGACTATACGGGAATTTTGTCTATCCTTAGTTATATTTAGGGAACAGGACGAGAAGAAACGGAAGGAACATGATGGGACATAACAAAATGGAAAGGAACATAATGGGATAGGACGGGACGGGACATACAGGATGGATGAGACGAGAAAGAATGGACATGATGAAAATGAACGAAATGGGATACAATGGGACAAGACAGTACGTTAATTTTGCCTAATCCTAATTATTTTTAATTAATATGTGTAATATTTTTGAAACAATAATAAACAATAGAAATAAACTAAATTTGCGAAAAACAATAAAATTAACACAATAATATAAATTCCGCGCGAAGCGCGGATCACCTCCTAGTTAACCATATAAATCATCACTCGGTTTATTATCGAACGATTGATGAGTTTTAGCAAAGTGTCCAACGGGTACCGTTGATACCCATTTATGATATATGTTATTGGTGTATTGAAAATTACATAAACATGTTAAGGGAAGGTACTAACAAGTAATAACTACTTTTTCATTAATCAACATCCAATTGTGTATTGTGGACTAAGTATGAACTTAAAGAGCTTCATGGCTCATGACCATGACCCTCAACGACAAACAATAGCCCTAATGGCCATACATGAAATCATATTAATTTCTACGTTCATTCTTTTTTTTCTTCTACATTCTTTCGTAACTTTCATGACTCAACATTTCTACTTCACATTTCGTATACATTATTCATTTGTCAGCGTGAGACAATCAAGACTCAAATCTAATCCCTACATTGAACATACGTTTATCACTTATCACAAACAATGTATCACAAACAATGAAGCAAAGAGGAGGACGATTGGGACTTGGGAGCCATCACCTTTGAGTTTCAAAAGTATAGTTAATGAAACAAATTAAGAGAAACAACATTACTCAAGACTTGAAAAGAAAAGCATCGTAAAGTCGAAAAAGAAAGAGATTTCACCGTAACAAATATTAAAATTATGTTATATTATTGAACTAATAGAGAGAAGGAGACAGAAATAAAGTTCTTATACGATTCGTAGGAAACCCACTTATATCGTATTCGCGGCTGCTTTTTCTACTAATATCGTAAATACCGAAGCCATAGCCAGCATAATATATAGAGTTTGGCCTGAGTCCAGGAAACTTGCTTGCCTCTAAGCAGAATGTCTCATTCTGGCCAACGAAAATGCAAAGATCTCCAATGTATTCTGTGTAGGTAGCGGTTACTCTGCTTCCTTCGTATCTCCCCACTTCTTTTATCATGAACACCATGAACCGCTTGGTTGATATATCTAGTCTAGTAATGTCCCCAACAATGGAAGCTGGCTCGACATACCTGCAGAACATAGTAAAGGAAAATACACTTCTTGTTACTTAAGTAAAGAACCCTAGCTATATAGTTAGTTACGTGGGTCTGTTTTGTGGGGTTTTACCATTGAACAATGAAACGTTCGCCTGAAGACGACTCCACCATATAATCACTTCGTAAACATGAAGCCAATATCTCCCACTCGTGTTGTGGTATCGAAGGGAAGCTCTCAAAATGCAACCTTAGAAAGTTAGGGTTCTTCTTGTTTTTCTTGACATCCAAGGCAGCCAGGTAGGCACATCCTGTTGGGAGGAGGTAGAGCATTTGGTCTTTCCGAGAATAAACGACTCTAGGTTTTTCGCAGGAGAAAGGTATGTTGATGTTGGTCCACTCTGAATCTCGATTAGGCATACAGTAACTAAGTTTAGATCCCAAGAAGGTAACACTCACTATATAATCTTCGTCTTGGTGAGGAAAAGGACTGGACAAGGAAACATTTATGTACTTATAGGAATGATGAGCGAAGTGATCGTTAAACGGAGGCAGAGCAATGGTTTTTAGAGATGCATCTGATGAGGACCAAGGATGACACACTTGGCTAAGATGTATGGTGGAGTCATGCATACGCATAAAAACTTCCCAGCCACGTGAGGTTCCAAGGAGCATGCATCCATCATCGTACAGCACTCTTGGGAATTTCTTGCCAGTAATGTTGATGATTTTTTCACTCCTTGGATTGAAGACCCAATAACTTGCAAATACGTTTTCTTCATCATTTGAAGATTCGTCTTCGTCAATACTTACATCCGCCAATAGGTACGGGTTTTTTCGTGGATACGAGAGGAAACGGGCCTTTTCACCTTCTTCAACCTGCGACAAAGATTTCAAAAGTAGTGAGAAAGAACATAAGGATTCAGAGAGAAAGGTCGCAAAACACTTTGTTTGGGTTTTGTTGATTCCCAAAAATCAAAACTTACAAAGAGTTTTGCTACAAGGTTGAAAAGCAGAGACATTGTTGAAATTAACTCTATCGTTTGTTCATAGGCCCATATATTGATATATTGATTGTAGGGGGTATATATATTTCTTATATCTATACTATATATAAAGTTGGTTCATTTGCTTGTGACGCAAGGTTGAGATCATTAGACTATGAAATACAGTGTATCGTGACATATCTTCTTAAAAATTCAAAATAAAATAAAATATAAATATAGTACATGAGGAAATTGAATATGGTACATATCTAAAGAAAAACACAATAAGAATCAAATCTGTATATGAGTATATCCATCAAAAAGAAATTAACAAGATAATCAATAAATATATATAGGGTTTTTTCTATCTTATGCTTAAAAGGTGAAATTTTTTCATTTAATTATTTCAAAATAGTACTTAATTTTTTAATAATATACTTGTGCATAAAATCCACAATTAAATGTATATATCTATTTAGTATAGTAAGAAACTCTGGTTTTTTAATGATTTCCTTGTCAAATTTTCTAAAACTAACCTTTTTGTTTAGCAAAATATATAGGATGTGACTAATTATGTCACTTAAAGTAACTGTGTAAGGGAAAGTACATCTTACTCTAGCTTCTTGTTCCTTTTTTTTTATTGGTTGCTATGACTTAATATTTTACTTGGAAAACACGTCTTAAAAATAATACATGTGAGTGTGAAAATATAAACACACGTGATCACGACCTTATGGTTAGGAATTTGGAACAAATCAAGTGGGTTTGAAGAGTTTTGGGGTTGCTTTCTCGGACAACAATGTCTCTGCTTTTCAATCTGTTCGCAGAACTCTCAGTAAGCTTTACCAACAAAATCCAATTTATTGTGCTATGTTTCATTGTTATAATCTTATAGTTTGTTCAACAAACAATCTCACAGGTTGAAGAGAAAGAAGATCAAAAGGCTCGCTTCATCTTCTCCTCGTCTCCACGTAAGCAAACCCCGTTTATGATACCTGAAGGCGACAAAGTAGGAGAGTCTTCTTCAGAAGCGGAAAAATCATTGTGAAATTCAAGATACTGGATCTTTGCAAGGAAGAGATCATCAATGTGATAAGACTAGAATAGTGTCACTCTCTCTCCACTCTAATCGTATCGGATAACGGAATACTTACGATTATAAATAAAAAGGTGAAAAAAAAATCATGATAAGCAGGGAAGTAATCGGATCTCTTACCCGAGAACTCCGATCACCTCCGTCGCGATCCTAGATCGCCTATAGACCCTCTCGTCTATGTTTACACAAATGTTCGATAAAAGAAAGCAAAAGCGACAACTTAATTATTTATACTACAAGTTCTCGCCACGTCATTAGTTTTCCAGCTCATTCTTGTGCTGCCAATTCCTCACTTAGCTCCTCATTCTTCTTCTTTTTGCGAATGTAGACTTGGTCTAGCTTATCAATACCCCCTTCTTTATCAACCAGCTTGTCCTCAAGCTCAAACTCCGGGTACTGCTTCCTGAATTCCTTAGCGCGAACCCAAGTGCCATCCTCCGCTGACTGACCAACCCACTGAACTAGCAACTCTAGGCTGCCCTGATCCGAGTAACAAGAATTCAACACAGCTTCGGGTTCGATCACAATGTCCTCCAAATCATCGGTGGTAAAGCAGAGACAGCGTGGTGGGGGCCAATGACCTGTTTCAACTGCGAGACATGAAACACGGAATGTATCTTCGCATCAAGGGGAAGGTTCAAGCGATAAGCTGCTTTTCCCACTCGCTCAACCACCTCAAAAGGGCCAAAGTATTTTGCCGCGAGCTTCTGACAAACACACCGTGCCACCGACAACTGCCTGTACGGCTTTAGTTTCAGAAAAACCCAAGTTCCCACGTCAAACTCAACGTCCCTGCACTTTTTATCCGCGTTATTCTTCATCAGTTGTTGCGCGTGGAACCAAGCAGGATTTTACTTTTATGCAACAATTTCAATTTCATTTCAGTTTTGATAATTTGTACACAGTTAACCCATGTGGCACAAGTGGTGGTCTAGCCTTATTTTATAATAATAATTTCAATGTCTTAATTATTACTTCTTCGGAGAATTTAATTGACACACAAGTCACTATTGAAGGGCAAATTATATTTATGTCTTTTGTCTATGGAAATCCGGTTCCGAAAAAAAGAGACTATTTGTGAGAAAAGTTAACTAGAATAGGTATTTCACGGAATGAGCCATGGTTTTTGATTGGTGACTTTAATGAAATCACGGGGAATCACGAGAAACAGGGAGGTGCAATCCGGTATGCATCAACGTTCATGTCTTTTAATTTAATGATAGATGACTGTGGGCTAGTAGATTTTCCAAACCATGGAAACAAAATATCTTGGCGGGGAAGAAGATGGGGGAAAATTGTACGTTGTCGATTAGACAGGGCGTTGGCCACTAAAGAATGGCATGATATTTTTCCTAAGTCACATGTGGAATATTTAAAAATGGTAGGCTCGGACCACCGCCCGATTCTGGCGACAGTAGATAATAAAATTCCTAAGGCACAGCGGCATTTCCGGTTTGATAAACGTTGGATTGGGCAAGACGGTCTATCGGAGGCTATTAAACGAGGGTGGCTGGATAATCGGATAAATGAAGAACCAAATGTGGTTGAAATGATTAGCAGATGCCGTCATGAGATTTCCCGATGGAGACATGAAAACAAACCATATGGGAAGGAAAAAATAGCGGACTTACAGAAAGTTTTAGAGTAAATCCAAAATGATGATCTCCGAACCCAGAAGGATCTGGATGAGATTACACAAAAATTGAAAGAAGCTTACCGCGATGAAGAACAATATTGGAAACAAAAAAGTCGCAACCTTTGGCTCAAGGACGGAGATTTAAATACAAAATTTTATCATGCAACAACAAAACAGAGAAGGGCGATAAAAAGAATGGTCGGGTTACACGATAAAACAGATACCTGGGTTACAGGGGAAAAGAGATGGAGAAGGTGGCGGTTGAATATTTCTCAGATTTATTTACAACCACCTCTTTAAATGACTTTACGGATATACTTGCGGGAATCCCAGCGTTGTCACAGAAACAGATAATCCTCTGCTTACGCGTCCGGCGACGGAGGAGGAAGTGCGGACAGCTTTGTTTTTAATGAACCCGGAGAAAGCTCCAGGACCAGACGGGATGACGGCTTTGTTTTTTCAAAGATCATGGCCGTTAATTAAAACAGACATTTTGGACCTTAGTAATGGTTTCTTGATATCCGGAGCTTTTGATGACAGACTAAATATGACAAATATCTGTTTAATTCCAAAGACGGAACGCCCAACCCGAATGACAGAATTGCGGCCAATTAGTCTTTGTAATGTGGGCTATAAGATTATTTCCAAGGTCTTATGTGAGCGGTTGAAAAAGGTCTTATCTCAACTGATATCGGAAACTCAGTCCGCGTTCGTCCCAGGGCGGTTGATCTCCGATAACATTCTGATCGCACAAGAAATGTTTCACGGTTTAAGGACTAATAAGTCTTGTAAAGGAAAATATATAGCAGTAAAAACTGACATGAGCAAAGCCTACGATCGAGTTGAGTGGCAATTTATCGAGGCCACTATGCGCAAAATGGGGTTCGAGGAACGATGGATTGGATGGATCATGAGGTGTATAAAGTCGGTTGCATATAAGGTCCTTATCAATGGACAACCGCGGGGAAAAATAATTCCGAATAAGGGTTTACGGCAAGGAGATCCTTTATCTCCTTATATATTTATTCTTTGTACCGAAGTCTTGATATCTAATCTAAAACGGGCAGAATCGGTTAAATCTCTGACGGGTCTTAAGGTGGCACGAGCTAGCCCACCAGTTTCACATTTACTATTCGCGGATGATAGTTTGTTCTTTTGTAAGGCGACAATCGAGGAGAGCACGGTTTGCTACAGATTCTCCAGAGTTATGAACGTGCATCAGGCCAAAAAATAAATTTCGATAAATCCTCCATTCAATTTGGCGATACTGTGGAGACTGCGGTACGTTTGGAAATTCATCAAATACTGGGTATACATAAGGTGGGGGGGGGGTTGTTAACTACTTAGGAGTCCCAGAGAGTTTTGGGGGAGCCAAGACAAAAATCTTCAGCTTCCTCATTGACAGACAACAGAAGCGAATAAACGGATGGACATCTAAGGTCCTCTCTAAAGGGGGAAAATAAGTGATGGTCAAGTCAGTACTTTCGACAATGCCCACCCATGTCATGTCATGCTTTCGGTTACCTAAGGGAGTAACCAATAAACTCACAAGTGCAGTGACAAATTTTTGGTGGAGCACCAATACACAGACACGTGGTATGCACTGGCTCGCATGGCGGAAGCTGTGTCGCCACAAAACCGATAGCGGACTGGGGTTTAGGGTAATTGAAGATTTCAACACGGCTTTACTTGCAAAACAATTATGGCGGCTAATAGATAATCCGGACTCACTGTTTGCTAAAGTGTTCAAGGGGAGATATTTTCGGAATTCCTCCCCCTTGGACCCAATCCGTTCATACTCCCCGTCCTATGGATGGCAAAGTATTGTTTCAGCTCGACCTCTGGTATACAAAGAACTTATCAAAAGAGTTGGTTCAGGTTCCTCCATTTCAGTATGGTATGATCCCTGGATTTCTGACTCTCGCCCGAGGCCAGCTATCTGCAAGGGAATTAATTACTACCCTCACCTGACGGTGAATCAGTTAATCAATTCCCAGACTTCAACGTGGAATCGTCCACTATTGCTACAATTGTTTGAGAGTGACGAAGTAACTCTTATCGCGGGCATACCGGTGGCAACGGGATACAAACCCGACTCATGGGGTTGGCACTTCACAACATCGGGTCGATATACAGTCAAATCGGGATATAGTGTTCTACAGGAACTCTCAGACGAGGGGACACTACCAGTTTTCGGACCAGACGTTCGGAGATTGCAAGCACAATCCTGGAAGGTCAAATGTACTACTAAACTTCAACATTTTCTTTGGCAGATTATTTCTGGATGTTTATCGGTTGGCGCGCGCTTATGTAGCCGGGAAATGCGAGTGGACCCGCAATGCGTGAGATGTAGTATGGGAGATGAGACAATAAATCATATGTTGTTTGAGTGCCCTCCGGCTCGCCAGGCCTGGGCTTTATCCCCTATTCCCACACCACCTCAGTACTTCCCCACGGACGCACTATTTTCAAACATGGCACATCTATTCTGGAATCTTCCAGACAATGAAGATATGATGATGTACCCATGGTTACTCTGGTACATTTGGAAAGCCCGGAATTATAAAGTTTTCTCAAATGATGATCATAATCCACAAGATGTGATGGAGTCCGCGTTAACGGAGGCACGAGCATGGGCAGCGGCCCAAACGGTAACAGAAAGGGCGTTCTATTAGCTCTACATATCCCAGGCCCGCTCTATTGGGCGAACGGTGTCAGGTTGATGGAGATTGGAAAATCACAGAGAATCGGGCAGGACTTGGGTGGTATAATTTCGACCCAGAATCGGGATCAATTTTGATTGGGGCCCGCAATCTACGGCGGGGTTTATCTCCATTACAAACAGAATTGGAGGCCTTGGTTTGGGCTATGCAAAGCATGCTCCTCCATAATAAACGGCGGATGAATTTCCAGACAGACTGCGCTCAGTTGGTGAAGATGGTGTCCAAACCTACAGAGTGGCCAGCTTTTGCGATCTTATTAGAGGAAGTGGAGAAATGCAGAATGATGTTCCAGGCGTTCTCACTATCACATATTCCCAGGACAAACAACACGAAGGCAGACAAGTTAGCACGGAGTGCTCGAGCTCAGCCTCATGATGTGTATTACATAAATTCAGTTCCCCCGGTCTCGCTTCCCGAACCGGTTTAGGAACTTAGGTTGTTGACAAAAAAAAAAAAAAAAAGTCTTTTTGTAGAGAGAAAATATATGATGAGTTGATGACAAGGTTTATCTCATTAAGGAAAAAGGAATCACTTCCGGAATCAGAAACCTTGCAAGAGGAGGATTGATCTGGCCCACGGTTCCGAGTAGAAGATGACGCGGAGGTCGAGGACCTTTACACAAGGTCAGAATGAGACATTCTGTTTAGAGGAAAGCAAGTTTCCTGGACTCAGGCCAAACTCTATATATTATGCTGGCTATGGCTTTGGTATTTACGATATCATTAAAAGAAGCAGCCGCGAATACGACATAAGTGGGTTCCCTACGACTGGCGGAAGAACTTTGTTTGTGTCTCCTTCTCTCTATTAGTTAAATAATCTGCTGATATGACATCCTTTTACTATTTTATTAGACTGTGATTGTGTTTTTGTGTTTACGGTGCGATATTTAACATTTTCGACATTACGATGCTTTTCTTTCAAGTCTTCAGTAATATTGTTTTTCTTAATTTGTTTCATTAACTATACGTTTGAAACTCAAAGGTAAGTCCACGATAGATTGAGTAAAGAGGTAAGTTTGTACCCTGTTATTTGGGGACATGGTCTACACGAGGATATTTGGATTCAACATTTGGGAATTATGTAATGTTTGTGAAAACATGATACCGAACCCAGTGTTTTATTTTTAAAACGTGATACCTCTTTAAAAAAGAAAAATCATGAAGGAAATGAGAAAGAGCGGGTAAAGACGAAGAGGGATGATGATGGTGCTTCAAGTTCTAAACAACTGAAGGATGATGATGAATATTATAAGATTCTGAATGAAGTTGTAATATTGTTATCGCATCTCGTGATGTTGTAATATTTAGTTTAACTGATATGAATCATCCTTTTTTTTTTTTTTTTTTTACTATCTTCAGTTTGATTTTTTTTCTAAGTTTTTCCCTTTTTTTTGCTTATATTTTACTTATTTTTTTCCTATATATATTTTTTTTTCAGCCAGACTATATTTGATGTTTTTTAGGTTTTGCATCTTCCGTTAAAAATTTATGACTATTTGATAAAGAAAATATTTGAGTAATTTTCTTAAATTTGTTGTATATCGTTCATATACCTTTTTCTATATATGTTAAATACAAGTTTTTGAACTACCTGTGCTCCACACATTCCATATACTACACTTGTTATTAATTTAATTAAAGATTCGCACTTACTTGAGTTTGGCAAGCGTAAATAAGAAAAATACATACTTACAATTGTATAGTGAAGCCATCAATTTTTTTTTTTAAATCATTTTAAAATATTTACATCTACATTTAAAAGTGAGTATAAATTTACTTCCTTTTGAAAGACTTGTTTACCTATTTATAGATCTGTTTTTTCTTTGACAATATATTCATTTAATTTTGACAGACTTAATTAGTTTTTAATAGATTTGTTTTCTTTGGCCACAAATTTATTCGTTTTTCATAGATTTACAAGGAACATTAGAAAGTATAATTTTTACTATAATAAATATATATGATTAATTGTGGATTTTTAGCAGAAGTATATTATTAAAATACTAAATCGAAATAATAAATAAAATACTTCACCTGTTAAGCATATAATAAAAATCCTTGGCTTTTTCTGGAACTAATTCATACTATTTTATTAAGAATCAATAATATTTACATATATGAATCCATTTTTATAATTTATTATGCTTTTGTTAATTATTTTTTGATGGATATAGATTTGATTCTTATTGTGTTTTTTTAGATGTAATATAATCAGTTTCATTATGTAAATATATTTATAATTATATTTTATTTTGAATTTTTAAGTACATATGTCACAATTTAATTAAAGAAGCTGGACAGTGTATTTCATAGTCTTGTGATCTCAACACAAGCAAATGCATCAACTTATATTATACATACCCCTACAATCTAACAAACGTCAGAGTTTCCAACTATGTCTCTGCTTTTCAACCTCGTTGCAAAACTCTTTGTAAGTATTATTTTTGGCTATCAACAAAACCTAACTTAAGTGTTTTGCCACCT